>JASKDV010176268.1:0-13061 GCA_032466395.1 Aegires albopunctatus
CTCTCTCTCTCTCTCTCTCTCTCTCTCTCTCTCTCTCTCTCTCTCTCTCTCTCTCTCTCTCTCTCTCACACACACAGACGCACAAAAGCACACACAGCAAATGCAAGTATGTACACAGTAATGTGCATGATTATGAACTAGCAAGGTTAACAATTCATATTTTGACACAAACATACAATCAAATAATGCATAGACAAAACAGAATCTCGCAAGTCTATCAGTTACCGTAGGAGTAATAAATAAAACTGAAATTATATTTCACCAAAAGTGAATGAGAAGCAGAAGTGGCTATTGAAAACTTAAACAAGATTAAACTTTGATCTGATAACTCCAGTTGATGGTGAAATGAAGTATAACTGCTCAAAATATTGAACAAAAAGAAAACAGAACAATCATAAAGGATTGGAATAAATGTCTGGGAAATAGATCTAGAATGCCAAGCTAAAAAGGTGAAAACTTTTGAGTGTGATGTTAAACCTTTAAAGGAAGGAGAAATAAGTAATCAGTAACTACACATGAGAACTTTGAACTTAATCTTGTATTTTGAAAAGTACTCCAAAAGAACATTTAAGAAATTCAATACAGTAAAATTATTTTTTACTTATCAAACATCATATTTCCTTCTTTTCTATTTTTCAGGGAAGATATCTGCTATTGTTGCTCTTCTCTATCTTTTCAATAAGAAATTCTATAGAAGGTAATATCATCAAAAAGGTGATTTTTTTTCTTCTCTTATTGTGCAGAATCTTAAAGAGCACATTTTTTGTATAGGATTGCTGGTTGTCTTTGTTCAATAACCAAAATCAGACAGAAAAAGATGCCAAGAAAAAACTTTCAAATACTAAAAAGATGATTTGATAAACATGTACACAAGATGATATTTCCTACTTGTGATACAAAAAAATTAATTCTCCAATATCATGCCAGGTATGGCCAAAATGAATTGGGGTGAAGAAGAAAATAAGCAAATAAGATCCAGACGTGAATAATTCACCTAAACAGAGTAAAAAGATTGGAGTTTGAACAATTTTCACTGAAAGAAAAATCAACTGCTTTTGTTTTTCCTTTTTAAAAAAAATTATTGTATAAATTATTTTTAAAATTTTGGTCTGATTACTTTCTGATTATACTTTTATTGTTTCTTTATATTTTCAAAGAGCTAGAGAGAGTTTTTGTGTTTAAAGAAAAGCATCAATCTCCAGCAATCATAAAACTTTAAAAAAACAACACATTTGGAAACCGGATTATTTGAAGAATCTAAGGAATGCATTTTTGTCAAACAATAGCAATTGAAAGCCAAAAGGGGGGTAAAAACAGATAAGATTAAGTAACAAGGTGATTGTGGAGAAAAGGAAGAGAAAAAATGAAGATTTACAATGGAAACATTCCAAATTTGAGCCTTTAAACAAAACCACCAATCAAAGGGAATAAGGCAGACAAGGAATATAATACAGAGTTTTGAGCCTTCAAACAAAACCACCAATCAAAGGGAATAAGGCAGATAAGGAATATAATACAGAATTTTGAGCCTTCAAACAAAACCACCGATCAAAGGGAATAAGGCAGATAAGGAATATAATACAGAGTTTTGAGCCTTTAAACAAAACCACCAATCAAAGGGAATAAGGGAGATAAGGAATATAATACAGAGTTTTGAGCCTTCAAACAAAATCCCCGATCAAAGGGAATAAGACAGATAAGAAATATAATACAGAGTTTTGAGCCTTCAAACAAAACCACCGATCAAAGGGAATAAGGCAGATAAGGAATATAGTACAGAATTTGAGCCTTCAAACAAAACCACCGATCAAAGGGAATAAGGCAGATAAGGAATATAATACAGAGTTTTGAGCCTTCAAACAAAACCACCAATCAAAGGGAATAAGGCAGATAAGGAATAATACAAATAATCTTAGAAAGGAAAAATATGGAACAGTTGCGAATGATAAAGTAGAAGTTGATGGGTTGAATCCCAAAATTTTCTCTGTTGACAAATCTTTTTGTCTCAAATGTAAAAGAATACAACTGCAAAAAATTATATAAACTCCATTTGGAACAACAACATAATTCTTGAACCTCTGCAATTTATTGAGACCTAACCAGACAACAATATGACTAGGACTCAATTTTGCAGCTAGTTAAATCTTGGGTATTAGCATTTTGAAACATTTTTTTCTTTTCTTTAAAAGAGCAACATTTTCTATTGCTGGTTAGCCCAAGATCAGCTGACATAAGCATTAATAAATTGGACAATGAAACAACAGTGACTAGAAATAAATAAAAGAACATAATGAATAATATATTGGATAGTAATGCCATCTTATTAATAAATTTAAAAAAGAAAAAAGAAAAACAATGACCTACAATGATAACGCTTGAATCCTTTTGGAAATGTGTCTGACACAACCCCGCCCCCTTAAAAAACACAACCCATCCAACCCGAAACAAAACAATTATGTGAAAAGGTAGATAAAAACATGCTTATATTATAATAATTAAATGGTTAGAAATGAATAAAGTAAAGAGATGACAATGAAAATCTGAGGGGCTTGCATAAAATAATCCAAAGGAAAATAAATATGAATTATGAGAATGAAAATAATGAATAGAAATCTGTTCCTGAAAGGTGGCCAGATAAGGGATATTCTTGAAAATGTAGAAGAAAAATGAAAAGAATTAAAAACATGAAGAATAATGAAGGAAAACGGGTTTTTAAAAAGAATCCTATCACCAATATGCTTGAATTTTGTTTAATGTCACTGACCCAATCAATATATATAAGAAAGTATGAGACTAATTAAAAATCATCAATCAGTGACTAAATTTCAGTCTTGTTTTTTACATGTGAGGAAAATTAAAAAATTAAAAAAAAAAAAAAAAATCAAAACCAAAACAAAACACAAAAGACAATATGGGTTAGAATTAGGTCTATGCTAAAACTCTTCAAAGGTTGAATCAAGATTGTAAAATTTGTCCCAAATCACATGTCAGCCGATGCAACTCTGCATAATGTCAATCAAATAGCCTGTGTGGAGTGTGAAACCACTGAAGGTTCATTCTGTTAGTAAATAACTTTGAATTCTGGGAGATGGGAGAAATCCTTAAACTAATTGAAACTAAGGTTTATGATGAAGCATGCCTGCCATGCATGATTGGTTGGGGAAAATAATGATAAAGTACTATACATTTCAGATCTTAAAGAAGAATATGTTTCATAAAAAGTAACCACTTTCAAAAGAAGGACAAATGTAAGAAAAATCCTAAAGAGCTCAAAAGTAAAGACCAAGCAGAACAATGCCCTATCCCAAACAAATATCTCTTCATTTTTTTCTTTCCTCAAAACAAATTTTAGTAAAAAGATGCAGAAAACCAGTACTGACTTTGAAGAAAATTCCAGCCCTAAATGATTAACCATTTAATCGTTGTTATTAACAAGAGTAAATTATATTATTTTTAAATTTAAAAAAAGTGAACCTATGCACAAATCTAGGGAGCTGGTAGAGCAGGATCATACCAGAGTTAAAGTGAGCTATAGCAGTGATATGTAGAGAAAGATATGAGGGTGGAGGAAGAAGAAAGAGAAAGGGGATATAACATCCTTGTTGTGCTTTGACAGTACAAATACTGTACAGAGATAACCAACACAGAAAAAAATCAAGAAAATAAAACAATCAAGAAAAAGATATATGGAGAAGAGTTAAAATGTGCCTGGACATTAAATGAGCACTTTAAGCTGAATATTCCGAGAAAGAATAAAGCAAAAAAAAAATTCAACTGACAAAATGCTGTTGATATTATGGGTATTGCTTGATATGACACACACAATAGATTCACTAACTTAGAAGTCTAGAAAGAATAATCTAAGAAAAGAACAAGACAACCTTTACTTCACCAGAGAAATAATGGAGAGGAAAAAAAAAGACATTAAAAAAAAAAATGTTTAAAAAAAAAAGTCCAAAACAAAAAGGCTACCTGTAAACAAACAGAGGATTTGCAACTATCAGACAGATGCAAAAGGTTCATAAGTTACAGGGTAATCAAAGTAGATACACAATTTAAGTCCAGAGATATAATATCTGCCAACATAACGAGGTTTGTACAACTAATGGATTACGGAAAAAGCCACGTCAAAAGCCACTACATCCAAGCAATCTTACCTGCTGTTGCAAGCGTGTCAGGCCGCGCACCCACAGAATCTGGCCACGCCCGCTGACAGGGTCATCCTCAACGTGGTCCCCATCTTCCTGATCCTCTGCATCCTCTTTCTTTGCACCCTTGCACCTTTTCAAGGTGGGGATGTAATGCTCTGGGACCAGGGTCACAATCTAGAGAAAGCCAGTAATTTATCTCTAGAAAACATAGCTTGAAAGGTATTATTGTACCTAATAACTATAACATAGGCCAAACAAAGGGTCATTGGTTGAAAGGAAATTAGGGAGGGCTGTAGATTCTGGTCTTTTATTGATTTAAAAAAAAAAATTACACTTTCAAATCATCATGTTAGGATAAGGAGAAACCTAATGGTGATATGTTATCTCTTTAATATCAAAATGGCAATCAAAACCTTGACATTTTTAATTTATAATCTTAATATCTTAGTCTAGTTCTACACAATATCTTCCGATGTAAGATATTTTGGTTAATACAGCAGATGTTTTGTTAAAAAAGAATAAAAGAATAAGAATTAAAACATTCCAATATTTCTTATGTCAGGTAGCATGGATATGATCATTACTATTATACTTGTTAAGTTCTCTCCATATAGATGAAAGTAGGAGTGAAATACAACTCCAAAGCAGATATTACCTGACCCCACAGCAAGGTGCTGAATCCCAAAAATAGACACCACATCCATTGAGAAACATTTAAGCTGGTGGTGTGGAAAGCTACACCACCAAATTGGATGATAAGGAACTGGAAAGAATCATCAAAATGGTATATTAATAAATGTGCACTTCTTTATTTCCTTAACTCTAAGTGAAAACATTAAGTGCCTACAAGATATGTTTTAAATTTTAAACAACAAGAAATACAAACATATATAAAACTATCTTTCCAATTATTCTTGATTTAGTGGAGTTTTACAGGATATAAAGACAAATTGAATTACAATCCTAGTTAAAGTATTAGAAAATTGCCTTTAAGATACCTGAATTATTTTCACCACAAACTCATCTGTGTACCAATAACAGCAAAGTACAAATGGTAACAGAAATATTTCTCTTGCTGTGTGTTTCAATCTTTATTACCATATGATAGAAATACTAATCTAGATAAATACATACTTAAGGGATATTATATCACTTATCCAAAGAGATCACTTATTCACAGACAGACACGCTCAATTTAATTCAATTTCAATTCCTATGGAGCAACAGCAAGTAAAAAGGATAACTTTGGCTATCTTCCTGACAAATCTCTATTTAATTCTCTGACTCACCTGGGCTATGAGGGTGCCAACCCAGATACCCATAAAGATGGGGTTACGGAATAGGCCGTCTGTAATGTTGTGCTGGTTGTGTATTTTACGTGCATTGATCTCGTTGAAGAGAGTCATCATGACAAATGTGTTGAAGATCATGGTGAAGTGGTCTGTGGGGGGTGCATGCACACTATCACTGTCTTGGATACCATTGTCTATCCCAAGCAATTCTGGCCCTGGTGATAAGGATATAATATTCCATGTTTTACATTGAACAAGCAATAATTCAACAACCGCTTGGCATAAAATTAATATGAAAAGATTAAACCCAATACTATTGGATACAATGTTTACATAAAAGAGCCTCAAAAACAATGTTTAGTAGCTTTCTGTAAGGCTTCTAAAAGTTTCATATTTTGAATCAATGAATATTGCAAGTTTCTCTCTTTTATGACATCAAGTCTAAGAATTTTATTTTATTTTTAAACATTTTGTTTCTCTTTCTTTGAGCGAGATATATCCTGTTATATTCTAAATAGCACAATCTGATGTCATTGTGTCAATGATTTCATTTATCCATACATTTTGTTCCCTCTTTCTTAGCAGTATCTTAAGTGATTGATGAGCCAGTACAGTATATGAAAATAAAACCCCAACATAAATTTTTTAAAAATAAATGGGAAGGTCAAAAAAAAAACCTAAACAAAACAAACTGTGAACCATATATTACCACTGAACAATAAGACAGCTATGACGATGAGCTGATACACTGCATGCAAAAGGATGTTCTTGGACATGATACGGGAGATCAGTGGTTTGGTGCGACCATATGGTTTACGCAGCAGTAGTTCGTCAGTTGGTAGTTCTGTGGCCAAAGCCAGGGAGGCCAAAGTGTCCATAATTAGATTAACCCACAACATCTGAATGGCTTTCAAGGGACTGTCCTGTAGACAAATATATTTAATGGATAAGTTCACCATCTACCAACAATAAATCACGAATATAAAATATTTATTCTTTTAGACTTTGGTTCAATCTACAAAGGTTTCTTAACTGTTATTCAATGATAATTCCTGGTATTAATTATTCTGTGATATATCATTATTATTGGAGGTGTGCAAAAGATAGGGTCCATAAGATAATGATTGAGGAGAGGACAAAGGGTTAAGTAAACCTAAATCCATACCGTATATACCACCATGTTCAATGTTGACTCACTGAGTACCAAACCTGAGCTAGGTTCGGGTTGCTATGATAAAGATTTAATTTAATATACTATATTGCTATAATTTTTAGCTTGCTATTGCACAAAATATACAAAGCAAACACAAAATTCAACACAGAACATCAAACTACATAATCATTTAATCCACATGCAAAATTTCAGCTTTCTCAAGTGATTAGAATATATTATCCAAACGGTGCTTTGAAAATCTATAAAAAGATTCCAGGGGGTGTGTTTGTCTCAAATAGGCTGGTCCTCAGTGAGCTAATACTAAAAGACATTCCTCTAATTTTTTTTCCTTTCCTTTTTTCAAATGAGAAAAAAAGAAGTTACGCTTTCAATAACAAATTCCCCATTTATTACCACTTTTCCGTGGTTTCAACTCTTTATCATAATGTAGTAAAACAATTAAGATCTGAATCTATTCTTCTCACTGATCTTTGTTAATTTATTCTAAACCTAACATTTAATTAAATTGAACCATTGAATTCACTCTTAAAGTAAGGCAAAAAACATTCATAAAGTCTTTTTCATGCTGACTTTTCATATAAGGGGAAAAGGAAAAAGCTGAAAAATATCTGCATTGGCCTGATGAAGACAGATAGACAATTCCCGAATCATTTCTACATTTTCTCTTTCTCTTCTCCTCCTCCTTTTTCTTTCAACTTGCACTTCAAGGACTTTATTGTTCCGCTTACTTAATTTCTATTCTACAAATAGGCTTCTCACCTTAATAATACAGGCCCCAAAGAATGCTACCAGAACAGCGACTACATTAACTGTAAGCTGAAACTGCAAAAACTTTGCAATACTATCATAAACATTACGACCCCACATGACGGCTTTGACAATGCTGGTAAAGTTATCGTCTGTAAGGATAATGTCTGAGGCCTCTTTAGCAACATCAGTACCAGAAATGCCCTGTGGAAAAAACAAGGTTTCAACATTTCTTTGAAAGAAATACTTATCTTTTATATTATTGTCAATGAGCAATATCAATGAATCAATCAGAGAACATAAAGAACATAATTGCAAGTTGGAGATATTCTTAATACAAGGAACTTTAAAATTTAAATAAGACATTTGCTGATGCCATTATTATCATATCAGGACAGTTTATCAGATTCCAAATGTATTTCTAACCATAATTCATTCTGATTTTATTTAAAAAAAAAAAAAAAAAAAAAGGCCTTAAATAAAAAAAAATCGCTTGGCCATGCACTAAAGGATGTTATTTCCAGTCTGTATGCCAAATTTGGTTTCTCTAGGTGCTTAAGTGTTTTTTGAAAGAGTTGACGTACTTTCGGACCTTGTTTTATCATAATAGAATTATTATCATCATAATCAGAACATTGAATCATGCCTATTACCATGGCAAATCCAACATCAGCTTTCTTCAGAGCAGGGCCATCATTGGTACCATCACCTGTTACAGCTACTACTTGTCTGGTGCGCTGAATCTTGCTATCAATGATTCCTTTGACTAGGGTATGCTTGTCTTGAGGGGAGGAACGGGCCAACACAAGTAAATCAGGCCACACTGTATCAATTAACTGTTGGCTGACCTGATTTTTTGGGAAAAATAATTTATATATGTGACCTGTTTCTTCCAAGCGGAACATATGTCGCTTTTATGGGTTCTGAGTTATGAGTATCACAAGAAAGCCTAATTCTGCATTTTAATATGATACCAAACTTATGAAGATTACAAGATATGACGAGTATAGTGGGGATGCCATCAGATGGCATCTCTAATAAACAAAATGAACTTGCTACACAATGCCGTCACAAGAAAAAGTATTCCCTATTGAACAAAAAATGAAAAGAGATTATTGAAATAAACAAATATGTCTCCTGACGATTCTACATGAAGAAACAAATTTGTAGAGACAAAAATATATAGGTAATTCTTCATTATCATTATAATATAAAGCTCCCATGCTAGTTTTGATGGAGCACTATACATATTATGTTGAAAGTGATCAATGAATTAAAATGTATGTGTCATTTGTTGATGATGGGGATCATAGTAAGACAATTTATTGGCGCAACTTTCCCTATGAAACAACACCAAGATTTTAATTACTATTATCAAATTTCTTTGGATAATGTATTTTAAAAATAACTAAGGAAGACAGGAATAAATATGGCATTTTTTTTTTGTAGAAATGTGAGGATTAGTAGGCTTTAATGGATATAATGATTATATTCATAGCTCTTTGTTTGTCTTAGAGCAAATAGTCTAATTGTTTGACATTATACATAGTGATATTTCAAATGGACGAGGAAATGGTATCAGAAAAACAATCTTACCTCTCCATTAGCATCTCGGATTTTGCGGTTGAACTCTTTACCTTCCAAAACCTGGCCATCAACTGACTCTTTAGAAAGCAAAATGCCACACTTTGAAGCAATGCTACGGGCTGTGTTGACATTATCACCTGTGACCATTCTGACAGTTATTCCTGCACGCTGACATTTGGCAATGGCATCTGGGACCTAGATTTTTAAAATAAAAATATTATTACTCAGTAGATAACTTTAGAGCTCAAATCTAAAATACTGACTAAATTTACCTATTTCCACCTTTTTGGTGATCTCAAGGTTTTCAAAGACTGCCTTTTTAACAGCCAAGGGTTCTTTTACATGTGTATATAAATACAAACAGGACCTCCTAAATATCCTTGTGGATAGGGAGAAGACAGAAACCCCAAAAATTGGATTTTAAATTCAAGACTGCACAGATTTGAACTAGAGACCTTTGCTTGGCAAGTGAGTACTTTACCCACTGAGCTATCAGATTTAAGGGGGTAACCGCCCCCTAAATCTTTAAAAAATAAAAAAAGGATGGTGTGCGTGTGTCAATGAAGATTATCAATGACAAGTGGAGGGAAGGGGGAGGGGGACTAGAAAACGTGGTTTAAATCACAGATTAGTGGTTGCTTTACATTATTTTGGGGTTCATTGTTGGTTTATGAGTTTATTCATAATTTTAACAATGAAGAATTACTAATTTTCATTAACTATGTGTCATGAGAAAAAACCTTTTCTAAAATAATATTCAACCTAGATCCCCCAAACTTCAACAGAGGTCACTGGCTAATTGTTTTTCCATTTGGTGGTCAATTTAAATGCAAATATTTAGAGTTTTTGAGAAATATGTACTTCAACAAGAGGAGCGCTTGGTCTCCTGCAATAGTACCTACAGTAACTAGCTAGCCAGGTAAGCCGGTGGACAAAATTACCCAAGTGCTTTGACTTGCCTTGTAGATTTATAATATAATGATATGATTATGTGATGGTGTCCTGTGTTAGGTATGAACTCCTAATAGATAAGACAACAATAGTGTGTAGCATTGTAGCATACTTGATTTCTATCTCTACATGTTTGTAGTTTCATCAAGAGCAGCCATATCCTACCTAAATACATGCACACACAAACACTTTAAATGGCAGAGATTCTTATCTTGAATCAGGTAACTAATGGCTTAGCTTTAGATACTGAATACAAAAATATTGTTATGTATAGCATCCCCATTTCAAATAAACTATGTAAACTTACCTCATCCCTAACTGGATCCTCAATACCCACAATGCATACACAGGTGAGACCAGCCATTATGGTGGCATCATCATCCCAGTCTATATCATCTTTCATGGGGACCTCATTGGGAGCAGGGTTTCCTGTTGATACAGATGGTAAATAACCAGTGAATGCCCCATTCCTATCTGTATTAGTTGGCACTCAAATCCTTGTTGTCAGCTCGGAGATTCTTTTAATTGTAATATCTATTATATCTTTACCACTTATGATAATATCTTTGACCCACTTTCAATTGCTGGGCACTTTCAAAAACCTTCTTACTTAACCCTTGCTAGGCGGATGCCATATCAAGTTCTTCAAATTTTTTAACAAGAGCATTGCACAGATAAACCATTAAAAATCGTGTTTCTTTGTTGTTCTTTTGATGTCTCACTTACTATACTGTAAAAACCGACATTAGCTAACACCTGGCCCTGCCCTTGTGCTCCTGCCATTGGCCCAATATGAAGGCTTAAGTTCAATTATCTTGTTTTAACCAAATTTTATGCCGATCTCTGATTGGATCAAAGAAAAATAACAACCGCTCAGAGAACCCTTGCCCAGCTGGTCACCATTTGTCATTCTCAAGAGTAATGGAACAAGCTCGTAACTTGCTATGTGGTCGGTGAATAAATTATTAAGCCAACAGAGTCAGGCAGTAAAACCAAAAACGGCACAATTGGTTTTTCAAAAGTGAAAATAAGTTTATTAGTTCATGTAAATGGTACCAAAATCTTAAATTGATAAAACTCGAGCCAATTCATATCTTATCACAGAAATTTTATTTTCCATCAGATTTTGGCGGGAGTTGGACAGCTATCATTATCATCATCATGACGAAAAAAATTCAAAGCAACAAGTTTTAGTATTTATGTATATTTGAAAGCTTCACAATCCTCACAAATGCACTTTTTTTTTTACGGACACCCATAATGAAAGTGGTAGGTTAACGCCGTCTTGATTGGATGATTCAAGTCTCAAGAATATTCAGATAAAAAATAAAATCTCTTTCCCCCCTACATTTTTGTTAACAATTATATTTCGCATATGGACACTGGGCTCTTGAGGTCCCCGAATCTTGCGACATAGTTCAAGAGCTCCTGACTTGAGCTCCTGATCCCAATTCAGGTGCCGACTGATAGATATTGGGAGACATACTGCCCAACCTACCTCCAACAAAATCTTTGTATGCAAGACAGATGGTTCTGAGGCCATTGTTTGCCATTGGTTCAATGACATCACGCACCACATCATCCTGATCTTTGGCAAAGAATTGGTGAGGGTTGCCATCTTGGTCTAAGATGTAGTCACATCTGTAATAATAATAATAATAATAATAATAATAATAATATCATGATGACCATAATAGTGGTGATAATCATAATAATATCATATTACAATAAAGATGGGGCCAAAATTACGCCATCACTTTTAAGAAAATCTACAGCTCTTAAAATCACTCAATTTGGCACATACTAAGCATAAAATAATATTCTTTAGTGCATGGCCTAGCCTGATATTTTATTTAAGGCTTTATAGTTTTTTATAAAATCAGAACCAATAACGTTAAGAACTACGTATAAAATCCGATAAACTGTCCTCTTTGAAAATCATTCATTGTGCATGTGCATTGCTCTCTATATCCGTTAATTAAAAAATTCAGCACTTTCAGTCAGGCCCTTTCTAGTAATAACAATAAAAATGAGGAGGATGATGATGATGATGATACAATAAAAACAATTGTGGTGAGCATTTACAATGTGCATATAATTCAAGAAAAAATATATTATTTGTGCCTTGCATGGTGAAATTAAACTTACCATAATGGGTAGCTTAAGTAAAATTTAATTAAACTTACAATACTGGGACTTGATGAGAATATTTTAGAGAATAATGTTTCATAACCTTAACTGTCCAGCATAAGGTACTTACTTTTTCACCACCACTTCTGAAGCTCCTTTACATAAAAATCTGTAAGTGTTTTCAGTATTTTTCAATTTAATGACTGTACTCATGGATTTCCTGTCTGAGTTAAAGGTGTAAACTTTTACAAAAGATTCTTCGGGATATTCTTTACGTACCTGAAATCAACAAATAAAAATGTCATCAGACTGTTGTTTTTTGTTTGCTTAAAATAATAAAAACCTCACCAAAAACCATCATAATCATAAAATTATGGTGGGAGGTAAACTGTTAAAACTCAATTACTTTTAATGCCTTTCAAAAAGAAAAATTTGTTCAACAAATTCAATTGATGGGGTTAATTGCATGAAAGAAAATATAAAAGGGTCATACCCTCGGGTGTTACCATGCACTTATCATTTCCTAGTGGCATAATTAATCTTGAAGCAGAATGAAATAAATGATATACTTAAGATAGAATTAAAAAAGAAAAGAAAAATAAACTATTGCAATAGGTACAACAGACAAGACAGATCAGAGCTCACGATTAGCTAAATAAATTATACATACAGCCCTATAATCTTGATCCATATCCAAAACAAATCCTAGAAGTGAACATTCTGTCTTGTTACCCAACTGTCTGGGAAGTCCACCATCCACTGAAGCCTAAATAATGCAGCAAAACCATTATTAGAGTTACAAAGAAGAGCAAATAAAAAGTAAGAACGAGAGAAGAAGAAAAAAGCATAACTGTAGATGATTCAGAATAATAAATTTATGCATAATAATAAAAAAGACAAGTGAGAAAGTATCATATGTGTATGCACATGTCTGTGAGTGTGTGTGTGGGTGTGTGAGAGAGAGGGAGAGAGAGGAAGAGAGAGAGAGACAGAGACAGAGACAGAGACAGAGAGAGACAGAGAGAGAGA
>JASKDV010176279.1:0-13060 GCA_032466395.1 Aegires albopunctatus
GTTCCCTGGTCGCCTCTTACGACCCGCACATGGAGAAGCGTTGGCCCTATTCTTTACCCCCGGGAACCACATGGGGGCTTCACTCTAGCATATTGACATAATCTTCCTCTACCTATAGCCAGGTACCTATTGTTCACCTGGGAATGATGAGGAAATGCACATCGTGCCCAACCGGGATTCGAACCTAAGACATTTCGATCACCAGTACAAATGCCTACCTCTAGACCAAGATGTTATAATATACATGTAGTCAATTGTGATTTAAAATATCAATTTAATTGATATTAACATTTTGATACAACAATCATAGAAATCGAATCAATTAGAAACATAATGTGTAAAAAACTACAAATGAATATTTTTCATTATTTCCTTTATTTACTTTGGCCTTAAATCAGCTACATTAAAATAAAAACCAAGGAAAACAAAAACAACGCTAACTAGCAAACAATCTCATTCAAAATACCAGACAATGGAGACATACTAACTTTAAAAAAAATCCCCAAATGATAGGAATAATATATAATAAAAATAATAATAATAATAGGAATAATATGAGTAATAAGAATAATACTATTAATAATAATAATAATAATAATAATAATAATAATAATAATAATAATAATAATATAATATAAGTAATAATAATAATACTAATATAAGTAACAATAATAATAATAATGATGATAATAATAATAATAATGATAATAAAAACAATAACAACAACAACAACAAGGAGAAGGAGAAGAAGAAGAAGAAACACATAACCAACCAAATCAAGACACAGCAGTCAAACGAAAACCAAATTAAATGAAAAGAAAAAAACTAAAATGAATTATTAAAAACAAAATTCAAAGTTTCCAACTTTAATCATCAACAAAGCTTTCCCCATCCAAAAATAATTGTTTACACTATAGAAAAATATTATGAGTGTCACTGACGATAAGTGTGAAAAGATAGATATATGAATAAAACTACAAGACAATATCAAATGCATGAAAGTTCTAAAAATTACTGGTATACATGTACTAGGTATATATCATTGTTAATGTTAGTTTGTTTATTAGCCCTAGTCAAACATGATCAAGTATCTCTGGGTTTTCAGAATCAATGTAATGCCACTTTAGGACATATTTATATATAGCCCTGCTTATCTGACGTGCTCTATTGCAAGAATGGTCATGCCATGCATGAAATTATCAATTTTAAATCCTAAAATTGGGTATTGTATAATCTAATTCTAAATGTAAAATATCCTTTGCTTTCATTTCCCACTGGCGATTGGTCCAACATGTCCTAGGGAAAGTCTCTTAACTTGTACTTTCATCACCGCACTCAGATGTGGTATATGATGTGAACCATTTTGTCAGCATGTCAGCATGGTAATAAGTTCCTCTGCTATATGCTCCCCAGTGGGTTGAGATGGTACTTGTGTAAAATAGTTTGCTAGGCAGATAACTGATGTAAAGTCTGAGAGTCTGCAATGAGTGGAGATATGGACTATAAGCCCATCCTAATAACTTTACTTTTAACATATGGTTCTTTGACAAACTAAAGAAAATGAAGATAAGATAAACTTTATTATCCAAAAAGATACTTGACTTGAAATACATGGCAACACAAAGTGGTAACAAGACATAGCAAATTTATAATAACATATGTCTAATAATAATAATAATAATAATAATAATAATATATTATTGTAATAACATAAACATTTCACAACAAAGTAAGTATATGCACAACCAAATTATCTGAGACCAAAGAGAAAAAATATATTTCACATTATCAACACTAATTTCTTGCAATTTATCATGATATTATCATAATCTATATCATGATAAATGCAAATCATTTTCACAAATCAATTATTAATCTTGCAGGAATCATCCTACATGATTTCCATACCAATTAAAACAGGGTGGAGATAACGTCAGATTAATCTGTTTATTTAAAAAATTGATACTCATATAATCTATTTCTACACACAAGTGTGACTATGCAGCAATAATTATATGTTACATATTCTATAAACTTTTTATTTCTTTTTAAGTGTTTATTGTTATCATTTTACGATATATTGCATGAATATACAAATGAAAATGCACATGTATCTAGTACTATCAGATTCATTAGAAAATGTGTTTTATAGGTGTTATCAAGTCTTAGTATCAAATGCAGGAATGACACCTAAAATAGGTTTGAACTAGAATTTTTTTCCAACCATGAACATTAAATTTCAGGGTTTTAAATGTTGTAACATATATCACAAGATCTGCTTCACTTCAACAAATGTCATGCTACACTGCGCAAAAAATGTTTTACAGATAGCAATATAGATTTTATTTTTGTAAAATGATGCCATACGATAAAACAAAAACTTCAAGCTTTGAGTCAAACTACTGAAAAAAAATCGTGAAGTATATGATGAGCTATAGAATAAACCAAATTTGAGATTCTTGAAGCTAGGAAGAGGAAGGCCAACTGAAATGTAGGATTGGTTTGGTTTGGTTTACTGATCCCAACTGCTGGACGTCGTCCTTTTTCAGCAGCCAATGCCAGGTTATGAAATGTTGCTGTGTTTTTCAGTTAGTGTGGAGAGGAATGTAGGCTATTGTAGATGGTAGGATTTGGCGGTAGCAGTTGTTGCCTTAGTTCCCAAAGGTGGGTGCATTCAAAAGGATGATGATGTACTCTTTCTTCTGTTCTTTAGCAGAGTCTGCATAACGATCAGTGATTATTTCAGATGCACGCTAAGTGTTTGTTGAGTTTGCAGTGGCCTGTGCGGCACTGAAATATTGAGATCTGCTGAACGGGCTGTTGGTACGACCTGATCAGTTCTCTGGGACTAGACATACCTCAACAACCCCCACCCCATTACCCAACCCATCATGATGCCAGAATTGCAGATAAAGTAGTATAATATGATGAGAAGAAACCGGAGCTAAGATAATAAACTAGAGAGAAAAACTTGACTAAATTACGGAACCAGCCTAAACCACAAAGGCAATGGCAAAGGCAACATGGAAAAATTAAGACAAGAAATAGAGAGACCTGTCAACCAAGCAATGGTGGGATCTCTAGCCAATCTTGGATTTTCTGAGAGAAAATGGTTTAGCCACCATGTAGACCAAAAACCATGAGCTGGGCTACAGCAGCACAGTATAGAAGACATTTTTATACATTTTCCATTTAATCATAGCATAGTACATATATAACATAGATGATGACGATGACATGATTCTCATATATATTAATCTCCTGTTTTGTAGATGTTTAAAATGAATATGATATTTTGATTATCATGAGTCATAAATACAAGATTTCAGTGATTTAAAAGTTTTTAACAACATACAATTCTTGTCCACACACGCACGCAAAATGAGAAAAGAAAAAAAAGTGAAGCTAGATTACATTGACCATCAAACTGAACATTATATTCATATGGTATTTATTAGAGAAAAACATTTGTTATGGTAACAAATGGAAGGTATTGCTAGAAGGAAACTCTTTTGCGTTCTATGATTTTTGTCTTTTTCTCCGTAGGTCTTATATGAATTCTTGCTATATATTTCGTACAATCTGGGGCAATACAATGTAACTTTACATGAATTAGTGCAAAAACATTCTTCATCAAACCAGAAGAAAACTTTATTGAATGGGAGGAAGGAAATGATTGAAGTTGATTGTTTTCAAGGAATGCTGCAATATTCACTAAAAGAATATATATTGTCTGTGTAATTCTCTAAACATGTATGTCTGATTTACATTTAGGAGGAACATAAGTATTTAGATAATATGATATATTTAAGATAGTACATATTCTAAAATCACTCTTTAGTTTTAATGCTTGGATAGTTGTCAAGGGACGGAAATTGTATTGGTCTGAAACCATTGAGAGACAATTTTCATGTTAGACTATGAAATAAAACAGTGACATTCTGAGTTAATAAAGACACTTGGTGTTTTTACAGCGACAAAAAGCTCCTTAAAAGATATGCTAGGAAATTCCCTATTGTCGGTAATAATATTATTCTTAAAACTATTAAAAGAAAATCTATATATAGTTTTTGCAGTTACATCATAGCGATAAAAGTAACTTTGGCATTATATATTTTAGTAGTTGTTGCCTTGCTAAGTCTGGAGATTGGGCATCAGTGGCCTAGTGGTCAACCCAGCTCAATAATGAGAATCTCAAACTAGTCCAACATCTTCTATCAACACACTAGATGGCTGGGTGACATGGCGGCATCAAATCAAGCGAGACACACATTTTCTTGATAACTAGAGGTCTTTGGTGTTTGTATCCTTAGGTAACTCAATTTCTCTCATGCATCTCACTCGCCTCAAGTGTGATTGAGTATCCGGCCATTAAGACAGCTTTGTCAATAACCAAAAAATACATTGGCGCCTAACTGGACGCATGTCTTGTCATAAGTGCTCCTTGTTATTGCCGGTTATGATAAGTGATATATTATATATCAGTGAAAAGCTGCAAATGAGGTAGAAGAAGGTGTTGGGCTATGAAAGTCGGGATTACTTCTGAAGTAAGTTGGAAGACATTGAATATCAACAGAAGATTTGTCATAACAAAAATACTTCTTTACTGAATAATGGAACAATCCAATAATCTGCAATCGGGGAATTAAAAATCAAATTTTGGTACGCCTGGTCATTTTTTCCAATGTAAAAATAACATAAATAAAGACGATATCGGTGAATTTCTTTAGAGGCAGATCTAAAGCAAAACAAATATGATTGGCTGACACAGTCAATTTCATACAAAAACATGATGACCAGCTGAGAAAATTTTCTATTCATTTTCTTTTCATTCACAAGTTGAATAATTAGAACTTGCTACCAATATACTTTTGTCATTCTACATTACCAAAGTAATGATTTAACATTTCTACAGCAAGTTTGATAAATACTCAAAATTTATATATTTTGCAATGAGAATGATTGAGATAGCATGGTGTCAGAAGCATTATAGCAGTAAGGAAAATAGAGATAAATGCAAAGAATAATGGACATTTTAAATAGTCACTGTATGCTTACTTTGTAGTAACATTATGTTAATGACTTAACGAAATGAAAAAACAAATTATAGCAGATCTCACAACAACAAAGAAAACATAACAACTATTTATGAGTTCCACCAACATTACACCATTTTCGACTCTGGCTTTCTTTGATAGAAATAATTCTTTGGTTCCAATCCCATGCATTTATATGACTTCTCATACATGTATAATCAATCAATTCATTGAAGCCTTTTCACCCTATTCTAAGATATAGGCTGCGAAAGACAGATCATTCCTTTTATGGGCACACGATGACATAGTTCCATTTTGAACCTCCTTTCTTCATATCGTCCTTCATCAGTCTTCTCCATGCTGTCTGTGGTCTACCCTGGTCCTCTGTCCCAGTGGATTCATTGAAGAACCTGACTTGTGATACTGTATGGAGGTTTCCTAAGGGTGTGTACCCTATCTGTCTCTATTTTCCTAGTCTAGTTTCTGCTGTGAATGGCTTCTGTTTTGGTATTTCCCATATCGCTGTATGTTGAACTATATCGGTCCAAAAGACCCAAAAGATTCTTCGAAGGCACATCCTGATGGATGTGTCATATATGTCAATGACCCAAAACAAAACAAACAATTCAAAGATTGTCTCTTGGTATTTTTCAAGAATATTACATGACTTGCTAGTAAAGCTAAATAAAATTTAATTAACATTCAATAACAGCAGTATATTTCAGAATGGGTCTTAAACATTAAGAAAGACGAGGGTGTTCCTTTGGATATGGCTTGCTAAAAGTCCTACATTAAACATCTTTTGCTTTAATTTTAATTTCGAGGTCCTACCGGCAACACAAAAAATAATAACATATGAATAAGAACATACCAATAATAAGGCTAAAAGAAATTATGCCTGTTCAATAAACATTTTTCATCAGATTAGAAGATCAAGCAACAGTCACAACACAGTTTTCATAATATAATATAATTTTATAGAATTTCTACAGTAAGCAAGGGAGGTAATCATGAAATAAAGCTGAGAGATCATTTCAACATAAACATAGCTAGTTCCCCTTTTGAAACATCTATCCTTAGTAAATGACTCAATAGGTACCTCATTTATGTAGTGATAATAATATAACCGATTCGCTGTTTAAGTCTAAATTAATTTAATTTCTAGTAAACCTAAGAATATTGAAATAAAGAAAATTGATAGAAAAAATAATTTATTGTACAGCTGCTTGCGATGACCTAGAAAAACTTATAAAAATATCAATATGTAAACTTTGGCGGGTTTTAGTTCAACAAGCTTCCTGAAAATATCAGAAAGATGAATAATGGGAGACCCTGCTATTAATCACGGCTAACAGTTTGACTTCATCCATCTAGCTAACTTTATGCGCAAGAGGTGGATGATCACTAATTTCCAATATTTTCAAACATCGATTACAATGGGATGTCATTAGGTGTTACAAAAGATGAAAAGAAAAAAGGCATTTCAAACTTTTAAGGTATGATAAAATGAAACTGTTCAAAATTTCAGAGACTACGAAGCACAAAAGAAGGCCAAATGAAGGCTGTGGAGCTCAAAAGGGGACCAACTGAGGGCTATGACTATGAGGCCTAAAACAGGGATATCTTAGGACACTGCGCCAACCCTGAGATTATACAAAGAATTATAGTGTAACCGTTTCATTAAGAGTTATTAGACTTTTATTCACCCTTTGATAAGAAATCAATGATGGGTTGCCCCCTGATGCTGGTTACCCTGCATTTGGTGGTTCAGGAGATGCCTTATTCAAATTAAACCAATGGTTAATAAGACAATAATTTCCACCATTGTTTGATGTAATGATTGACACATTTATTACACACTAGATAATATAATATATTTAAGAGGTACTAAACATTAGAAAATCAGTGTCAGGAGTATAACTTCATGCTAAATCGGTGGTCAAATCGCAAAGGGAGAGAACTGGACAAGGCTGACACTTCCCAGTACAAACTTCTGGAGAGGAAGAGTCTATAAAGAAAAACTCCAGATATCCATTGGCAAACTAATACACCCACGGTAATTAGCTGTTTAGGAAGAAAGAAAAAAGAAATAAACATAAAAACAATCAAATATCATGGCATCAGCATTTTATCATCGATGACGTTCTCTCAATGTGTAATAACTCTAAAATTGTTCAAGTTCACTTTTTGTAACTGTATTGAATACTGCACACAACATTTTAGGCTGGAAAAATTTGACCAAATGGAAATGTAAGATGTTATAATGTCATTTAATGTACAGTGCAGCCCACTTACAACGACATCGGTTACAGCGACATCCCCTTATAGCGACGGCACTTCAAAGTCCTGTTTTTTTACCCTTTAATATTCATCAGTAATGAAATCATAGATTTAACGACACCCCAACTTGGTCAGAATCGGCAACACTAAGTCAAAATACTGAAAACCCTTGCTTGCCGACCAATAAAATTCAACGCTCCTAGGCTATCACAGCCAACAAGAACGCCAACTAGCTCCCAACCTCTCATCACGGTCCTTTTTAGGGCCACACATTATTTCCGATTGACCTTGATTCATGCCTACGCATTGTAGTCTTTCTCCCATTATTTTACCTTCATGTTTGGTACATATTGATCAGATTTAGCAACATTCTGTTATAGCGACACCAATTCGCTGGTCCCAGCGATGTCGCTATAAGTGGGTTGCACTGTATAAGAAAATGTACTGCTTTTTTAATCGCTCTAAATGTACATCCACTTAGGCTGCTGGAAGTTACAGATATAGAGAGCAACACCAACGATATGCAATAAGAGCATCCATTTCCTAAATTCCATTAAAAATAAGGGGTGAATTTCTAGTGGAAAATCTCTCTGTTCAGATCATAGCTTTATAAAAGTAAACTAAAGTTTCCCATACTCATTACTGAGCATAGAGGAAATCAGGAGTAGAGTCCTAAATTTTTAAAGGCATGCAGATTTGTGTGGTAATTAGCCATTGCTTTCCACGCCAACTTTACTTTCGCCAGATCTAAAGAGATCTAGCTTCCCATTCACTGCCGGGTCTACAAGGTATCCACGAAAAAAATATGCTGGGACTGGGTTTGAAACCGGGGCAGCCGAACGCTCTACTGACTGAGGTACCTGGCTTCCTTATAGCTTTATAGTGAAATCAAAACCTAAATAAATTGCATTTAAAATTTCAACTTATCGTAAACAATGAATTTGATGCAATCTAGAATTTAACCAAATGGCTATTTGCTGAGTGATGGATAGTTTCTGATGGGAATACATTTTTTAAAGATTTAGATTCTTTCTTAACTGTACTCAAAATCATTGTTTGTATTCCATCTCTGAATGTCTTAAACCATTTATATTTGATGGTAATTATACCCACCTTATATCTAAGGTACTCAGAAAAAATCCAAGAACACATAACAATCAATGGGTAACACAAAAACCACATCAGGCACATCTGAAAGCAAAATTAACCAAATTAAGAGTTCTGACCAATTATTATAATCTCAAACTTTCTATTAACGAATCAGTACTATAAGAAAATATCTAATATTTGGGAGTGAATGCTAAGGACAACTGATCTTTTTGCTTAAAAAAAAACTGTTGTAAAAGCCATGTCCCAAGGCCCCCGATGACCCCACAATGGACTTTTTTTGCTTCAACAGAAGAAAAGCTCATGATATCATGGAAGTAGAATTGCCTAGGTGCAAGCATGGTTCCATTTCATAGAAAAAAAAATCTAGGTCACAAAGTGTGTTGGACCACAACTCAGTGAAAAGAGCCACTTTATCAATGAATAACAAATTTGCAGGAAAAGTTCTGAGGTTAATTCAAACTTAAATCTCGCTGGCTGGAATCTAACAAAATCTTCCAATTAAAACTAAACCCTTTAATCCCATGAGGTAAATGAAAATTTCCATTAAAGAAGGAAAGGTTTCTTGCATAAAATCTCAAGCTGCCACAAGCCTGTCTCTTTTCATGGACATGCTAGGGGATAATTTCACTGTCTGCACACATTTTGGGCCAACAGAACCTTCAGTAATATAACCGCTACTGCTTATCTAGGGGTAAAATTAATTTACTTTGGTAAAAGAACCGAAAAATTGTCTCTTAAATTTACTTACTTTGGTAAAAGAACTGTAAAATTGTCTCTTCAATTTACTTAATTTGGTAAAAGAACTGTAGAATTGTCTCTTCAATTTACTTACTTTGGTAAAAGAACTGTAAAATTGTCTCTTCAATTTACTTACTTTTGGTAAGAGAACTGTAGAATTATCTCTTCAATTTACTTACTTTGGTAAAAGAACCGTAGAATTGTCTCTTCAATTTACTTCGCTCAGTCCTCATGAGATCCTTTAGTTTCACTGCAAACATGGCTGCTAACAAGATACGCAATATGACCAGGGAAATGCCAGCATAACTTCTCTGAGCATGATACAACCTGAGACTCTGATCTTGGCACTGTTCCCATAGAAAAAATAAACCCTGAAAAGGACATACAATAGTTTATACTTATTAGACTAGAGACAATGCATTCCCATTCCTTATGATGATAAGGGGGGTTGTTGAAAAAATGATAGCACATCTGATAATCATAAAAAATGGGCAGGTTCATTACTCTTCTTGTCAAACATCGAAACCGGCACTTATAAATTTATGAGTCAGCATTTGTTAATGATAAATGTAAAAAAATTCAAGAATATATTTAATCATATGTTTTCAAAGAACACGGAGCCTTAAAAAGGAAATCTTTGAGACTGACACAATCTGATTCTGTCTTATGCCACATGATCTCTCTTACAGCTGAATTGAACTCTTTGAGACTGACACAATCTGATTCTGTCTTATGCCACATGATCTCTCTTACAGCTGAATTGAACTCTTTGAAACTGAAACAATCTGATTCTGTCTTATGCCACATGATCTCTCTTACAGCTGAATTGAACTTTTTGAGACTGACACAATCTGATTCTGTCTAATGCTACATGATCTCTCTAAACTCTCTTACAGCTGAATTGAACTCTTTCAGACTGAAATGATCTGATTCTGTCTAATGCTACGTGATCTCTCTTACAGCTGAATTGAACTCTTTGAGACTGACACAATCTGATTCTGTCTAATGCCACATGATCTCTCTTACAGCTGAATTTAACTTTTTGAGACTGACACAATTTTATTCTGTCTAATGCCACATGATCTCTCTAAACTCTCTTACAGCTGAATTCAGTGGGAGAAAAAAGAGAATACAATATTTCCTAAAGGATTCAGGGTCTTGTCAGACCGAACAGAACACTTACCTGTAACCTTACAGTGTGCAACCAAAGCCTCAAATAACAAATCAGGATGTCATCATTTAAAATATTTGTGTATCATTTGATATCATTATTTATTTTGCTTGAAAGAGATGAGATAAAAATGAAAAGAAAATAAAGAAAGAAAAAAACCCAAAACAAACCTGTACCAATCCAAGGACGGCCACAACCCTTGCGGGTGGTTTCTGACTAATGCTGCGTATATGAGAATAACGACAAACTGACTGGGCCGAGGTAAGGGTCCATCCAAGAGAAAGACTTAGAAGCATAAACAGCATGGTAAACTGAGACAAGACATCGAGGACTGAAATGAAGTATAAAGAAATTGAAAATCAGGGTTCCACATTATTAAAGCAAACTAAGATTTTTGTGTGCTTAGATATACTACTTAGCATAAGCGGCTGAAATAAATTTTTAAAAAGCAATTGGGGATCAATAGAGTTAAGAAGATATTTATTCAATTAAAGCATTTTAAAAAAAATTAATTGTATACTGTGAAAACTACAGCTGTCAATAATACATTTGACATTTTAAAATGATTTTAGGACACAAATCTCCCAATTGTTCAAATAAATTTGGTCAAAATGAGGAAAATGGAAACCTGTATTTGAGTTTGAATTTTAAATTTCACGTTAAATGCACTTTTTCACAATTCTGATGTTGGCTTCTTCAGAGTTTCTGGTAGAAATTGCACTTTATCAAGTCTCCCTACCAATCCATTGTTACAATACTATCAGGAAAAACAGGTTGGGACCTAGATGCATTGACCAAGTCAAGATTACAATATAAAAGCAAAGATCTGACAAAACATAGAAAAATTCTCCGCCTGGCACTTTGGTTAGTTTCAAATAAAAAGATGGTTTTCACTTTACTTCTTATCCGAGTTCCTGTTGCCATTTTACATGGTTTTAAAAGACTGGTTGTTATTGGCAACAAATCAAAAACAAAGCAGACAATTTCAATATATATTAAAAGTAAAGATTTCATAAATGTGTTTTATATTTGCATATTTTTTTTAATACAATGCCTCTCATTCTCTCAAAAACTTTTTGAAATTTCACAGGTATGCTCACATTCTGAAAGAAGTTCAAATGAAGGAGACCCAATGCCATCTTTGGAATATCTGAAAAGGGATTGAATAAATAATAAAATAATATGGAGAAAATATATATCCTAAATATTGGCTGGAATTCAAATAATTTTATTGAATCAGCGCCTTGCTATGTTAAACCTAGCACATTGTTATTTGGAGCAGTGAGTGCTGCTCTCACATAAGTATAACTCTATAATTAGTATAATTGTTTGCAATATTAATCTCAACGACATTGTAAATTCAACACAGTATTCTAAAAACTTATGTTTCTGTAGCATGATGAAAACAAATCATACGAAAACTACAAAATACATATAAATAAATTTATTGTAATTCATATATCATCTGTCTACTAAATTTTCACAGCAGAATTTCATTTTTATAAAAATCTAAAGTTTTTTATTTTTTCTCCTCTGGCAGTAAGGATTTGAGCGCCTTGTTTCATATTGAACACAGTGAGTAAATCATGCATAATATTATGCACATACTCTTTCTAGCTTGGCTTTAAATCAAACAAAGTCGGAGCTTGCGACTATCCACCAAGCTGAAATTCAAATGTATGCCAAACCTGACCCTTAATGCTCCTGGATTTTCAAATCTAAAGAGGAGGAAGTTTAACTTACCCATACAAATGAATCATGACCAGAAAAGCCCCAACAGCCTGTAGACACATTGATATGGTGAGAAGTTGTATGACCAGCTGCATAGGACCCCCCTTGCTCAGAGTTTGGAAAAGTTGAGGGGCTACGATGCAGGCCACCACGAAATAGGTTAGAGAAAGAAGTTGGTAGAATTTTAGTAACCCTGGGGATAGAAAAAAAAAGAAGGAATGGTCATGGTGGGAAAATTATTATTGACCTCTTTGGAAATATTAAGTCACATGCTTATGAAAGAAGCTTTCATGTAAAGCATGTTCCCCCTAAATGAACTTAATGTGCCTCACATGGTTCCCTGGCAGACCGTTGCATTTCCCAATTGTTTTAAACCTCCTTGGGGGCATAGAGAAGTGTGCCCAAAATAAAGGTACGTGTATTTCCTTAAACATACTAACGATATCTGTTTTTATCTATATTCTCTACTTTCGTACACTGAGTGCACTGTGGAAAATGGATGTGAAGAGAGAGAGAGCCCTTCGTGAGGACTCAAAATCGGGAATTGAACCTGCCCAAATATAATCCACTAGACCATCATGGCAAAAATCAAAGGCGTAATTCTTTTCATAATCTTGAAATTATGGGTATCCTAGTGTTGTTGTTTAGATTGCAATCCAATTCAAGAAGAGATACAGAAACAATCGGACGGCACTCGCCCCTCCAATTCAGAATAAGTTAGTAAATTCACATAGGAAAACTTCAAAAAACGCAATTTCGGACATTAACGAGAATCGAAACAACCGAGCGGCCCTTATGGCTGCCATACGGTCTATCTGGTGAAAATAAAAAAGAAAAAGAAAAAATGATGATAGAGAGAGTGTAAGCACTCATTGACATTTTATCTGCATTGTGGTGATTTGGTGTTTGTTCGTTGAAATGTAGTGTGAGAATTGAATCTTAAGTCTTACTCAGGAAATATTTCCTCTTAAAACTCTTTCCAAGGTTGCTTAAT
>JASKDV010176290.1:0-13060 GCA_032466395.1 Aegires albopunctatus
CTCTCTCTCTCTCTCTCTCTCTCTCTCTCTCTCTCTCTCTCTCTCTCTCTCTCTCTCTCTCTCTCTCTCATTCATATCCCAAATGACTTGCTGCGAGTGAACATCAGAGGGCTATTCACATCAGATTTTATTTGACAACTCATTTCCGTGTTTCAGTGGCTGGGAAATATCCTTCCTTGCCCCCTCTTTGTTGGGTTTTTACTGATGGTGATGTAAACTGTCTTTGCTGTTGGAAGTAAGATTTGTATGACCTCTAAATCTAAACTCAATGTCCTCTACTGTCTGAATGTGTAAATAGTAAATAGATTGCCATTGCATACAGTCATGATCCTACCATGTCCTATTTATAAGACAACACATTTGTGCAGCAGTTCATGTACATCTCCCTTCAATATGTAACTATTAGTACAGCACTCACAGCAGATTTTGTTTGTTTTTTGTTTTTTTTCTTTCTTTTTTTCTAGATTGTTTCTTTTTCATATTTCTAGACTAAGCATTTATTCTAACCTGTCTACCCCACCACTTTCCCGTAGGTGTGATACACATTTCATGTTCATTATCTATACATGTATGCAATTTTTAAACAATGCTATCGTGCATATAAAAGCTCAATCTCTTGAACCTTTATTTTTTATAAAATCGATATTATAATTTACGCCAAAATTTCATTAAAGTTCAATCAGTAGTTTTTTCAATCATAGATTCTTAGCAGCTATGAAAAATATAGACTTAAGGAGTGACATTTGAGGACACTGATATTAGCTATGTTCCATTTTCAGGCCTAATTGGTAAACAATTTATTTATTTATTCCCTTTGGTAGGTGCATTAATTTCTTTGAAATTATATCAGGATCTTATTAAGTCATTTAAAGGCTGTTGCTGTAATTCTAGGTTACATCTTTTTAACTGTCACAAGACCACTTCTTATTGCTTGTTGAATCATCAACCAACCTACTTACCTTCCTAGAATATTGATCTGTATGAATAGATATCATGTGTTATTTTGTTCACTCTGTATTCATGAAAGGGACTAAATCAATAAGTACCAAACATTTGTAAATATGTTGCTTAGAGAGGAATAACGTATCCATTGTGTCTTTTCGACTGATAAGTTCTTTTGTTTCCTATTAATTGTTTATCATTGTAAATTTTTATAGACTATTTGTAGTTAACATCTGGTCCTTCTATGTATAGGCTAAACGTCTCCCTTCAAAGCACCAGCCTTCAATGTTTTCCATTTATATTCAATTCATGAATTCACAATATTGATTTGTTTTGTAATCAATTCTCACATTTTCTTGTTTTCTATAAGGATTGAGCATAATTACAAATACATTTAATATACAAATCAAGTCACCACCGCAATAAGTATCCAATGTAGGATTGTCTCAGTTTATGATCTTTGATTCATATCATCGACAAAAGCATCTTCAGGTCGCTATGTATTTAATTATAATTTCCATAAAGAATTATCCTAATTTTATCTGCAGGAATCAAGTCATTTGTTTACTCTAATTGTTTTTTGTTGGTAATTTTTATTTGTATGTTTTTGAGGGCGGTTAAAAACTCTTACAGTATATATATATATATATATATATACACACACACTAAGATTTGTAGCAGTTAAGTCAAAAATTACCAAATACTGTGTTGATAAATTTGTCACCTTTCTTTTTTGTTTTGGGGTTTGTGTTTTAAAGACATAATATGCATTTTACTGTCATATCAGTCCTATTACTTTCATGTTTCCCTTTGATTACAAAAAGCAAGTAATTGAGATTATAAGAAGCAATCTACTTCTTCCTCAAGCATCCTTCATTATTTACACTGAATTGATTATAATATTGATGTCATGCTCTTCATTGATATTTTGGTTTGTTTGTTATTTTTGATACATGCCACTAATCAGGGAAAATCAGAAAACAGCATCATCTTCATCAAAACAATTCTTTTGGCAATATGGAGTATCCTCAAACCTTGATGAAAACGAGGATCTAAAATATTAATAAATACTCTTTTGGGTAATATTCTGGCATTGTCATTTTACTTTTAGTTATAGTGTTTGTCTTTCAAATATCATTGATCTGTTCTTTTCCTTGCTTTTTTTTTACATCATACTCTTCTTCTGCATCATTATGATCAATCTTTTATCATGCATTGCTTTGTTATGATTAGTAACATTCAGTGAAAAGCGATTTAATAACCCCTCAAACACCTTGTCTTGGCTTTGCTCAGCTTGCTGGATTATTTTTGATGGGTTAAGATTAAGATGAAATGTGGTTAGTTGAATTGCAGTCAGAGATTCACTTATACTTTTTACTTTTAGCCTTCTTCAATAAATAATCTTCATGATTCACATGTCAACTTAAAATTATTATTATTTTTTAAACTTTAAATGGAAATGCTATTGAATTAACATTATTAAGGACATAATGATGTAAACCTTTTTTTCTTCATTTAGTCATGATTAAAAAGAAAAAGTTAACCCCTTTTTGTAACCTAGTTACTTGACATTTTCATTGAATTAAAATTATGACTTTTTTTTTTACTGTAAAGCAGTGCAATGGTGAAGCTCTAGAGGGAGATATGAATTTGCCTTATGATAATAGAATACATACCTCAATACACAGCCACTGTTGTGTAAAATACTGCATACTCGGACACAGACAATATTCTATACACATTCTAACTGTCGATTGTTGACTCATATTTAAGTTGACATTCTGTTTCATTCCCCTATTTGGCTTTTTTTTTAATGGCTGGTCCAGATTTTTATTTATATATTATTTGTACTATTAAATATATAGCTGATTTCTTTTCCTTTATTTTTTTTTTGTTCTTTACATTTTTGTCTTTAATTTACCCAAATAAATTTTGGTTGGGATTTGTTTGTTTTTTAAATGGTTTAATTTCATATATAAACAAGACAATGTACTCTTTGTGATTATTATTATTATTATTATTATTATTATTATTATTATTATTATTATTATTATTCAATAAATTGGTTTTTACAGATAATGCATTTTGTTTTTAATTCTATATATCTTCTTTCCTCTGCCTGCAATGAGAACCAAGTGACCACTATTTACATTCCAAATTTGTGGCCATTATAAATTATAGATTTCACAAACAAATTTTTATTTTTCTAGCTTGAAGCTTTTGGACAGAATGGCACATTATGCTGTTGAACTTGTTTTTAGTTGCCCTTTTTTTAAAAAATTATTATTTATTTATTCGCATTTACTTTTATTGTTATTATTATTCATTTTTGTTGTTTATCACGTCAAAAATGATTTTCATGAAGATTTGAAGTATTTCCACTCAGCTACTATTTATATTTTGTGTACTCATGAATTGTGACTGATGTAAGAAATGTTATGAAATGCATGGTGTTGTTTCTTTATATTTTTTCTATAGTAATCTTCTCCCTATAGGTGTCATAGTGTCAATGATGATGTTCTTCTAAAATACAAGTTGTTTATCATGATCTTTTATATTTTTTGTCATGGAAAGAAAGATATTTATAGTATAGCCCAATACGATACAACTACAAACCCAACTATAAGTAGACACGACTTCCAAATTAAAGTTGATGTGTAAAGAAAACAATTACAGGTTTTTTAAAAAAAAAACAGCTGGGTTGATAAGTAATCAAGGTTTGTGGCTGTATTACTGTTGTCTTTGTCAAGTTTCAATTTTGTTTATGGGAGACTAAATACTAAATGTCTTATAAATAAAGAATATTTTTATTTATCATTAACTTATCAGTCATGTCATCATACTCCTTCACACAGCGGACTTAATGCTTTATCGTGACCCAATCTTCATATATAAGTTTGATGGTATATATATTTTTTTCATCACCCTTTCTCGCCAATGTTTATTAGCCAAGAAAAAGAAACACAAATAAGACTCAAAGTAAAAAAGCATTTCTAAAATGTTAATTCATGTTTGTTTCTTTTCCCTTTTGTGCTCCGAGATGTGTGAATATTACCTTGACATTAATTCTTCTCTATAATATTTGCAATTAAACAAGAGTAAAGACGTTCCTCCTCTGTTATCCCCATTCTATTTCATGAAAGTAACTACCTAAATTTCCACCTGCTCTACGCTCTTTCGTTCACCTTTGCACCTGTCTCCCTTGTTAACTTTATTAATCCTTACAAATGCTTTATCATGATTTAAAGATACATGAACAAACACATTAACTAGTTCGTTTCTTTAGTCATTGATTTTTACTTATGTTGCATGAACTACAGAAATTTGAAAAATTTTTAGGGAGAACGTAATGAGTATTATTATTGTTGGTAAAAAGTTATTAATATTATTATTATTATTATTTTACATATTGTTTTAATGAATGATTTATGATGTAATATATTAACAGAAATGTCATATCATGAAGCAGAAACTTGGGAAAAGTGCATGTTCGTTACCCTATTGTTGGTGTACTCTATTAATGATAATAATATTATGTAAAACTTATAACAGGCAAAGAAGTATTTTTCTTCTTTTTGTCTATTAACAGTCTTGTGAACTATAAGATTTGTATATTATAAATCTTTAGGATTATTAATTCTTCATCCACATAGAATTTCTCTAATAGAAATAAGTTATGTGTAATGACAGCCCCATCAAGTGTTGTAAACATCTTTCATTACGTTGAGTGATATACATGTCATTGTTCACTCTTACTCTTTCATAATGAGAGATATGCATGTAATTCAAACTCATAATTGATATTGTTAATGTCATGGGTTGTTTGCAAGTGAGCTCATTATGTGTACTGGATATTTTAATATTTGTATGTAGACATGTCAGATGAAATGATATCAACTTTCTAAACAAACAAAAACAAAATAAAATTTGTTTTTATAAACAAACTTGTGGCTTCCTGTAATAAGTGGTACGAGTGGATGATTGGAGAAGTCTTCGTTGTTTCATTACATAAAATTGGTAGATTTTATTTTCAAGCACAAGTCCTCCCTCCCTTATTTTATCATATGTGGATGTGTGACCAATGACAAATATTATCGAAGTTAAAGGAGGAAAACTAATGGTTTGAATGTGACTGTAGGCCCAGTAAGCCAGTCCTCTTCTCTTATCTTAGCACAAAACCTCTTATTATAATGGCTTTAAATGGTGGCAATAATGGCTTCAACATGCCGTCTATGAGAAAGCCTTCTTCAACACTAAAAATACAAAAGTGTGTGTAGATTCCATCATGATTGACTGTTAAGACTCTTGATGGTATTATAATAATATCAAATGTTCAGCTCTATACTTATCATGGAATTTAGTCAGGTCATATAAATGGCAGGAGTAGAGAGAAAAAGTGGAGGAAAAAAGAAAAAAAAAGTTCACTCTTTTCTTTATTATAATGCCATTATGGCCAAGAGAAGGAGACTAAAATTAATTGTATACCTTTGGCTGGTGATGGCAAGATAATAGATCAAGTAGGATTTGATGTTGAGCCCTTGCGAAGGGCTTCTTACATGCTGTTTCCTCACTGCACTTGCACTTGGTGCAAAATGAATACCTGGCTATTGACAATCTTATTTTGTCAGTATGCAGGAAGATAACAGCACCACTCATTAATTGTTAAAGGTGCATAAAACTTCTTTGTGTCCCCAGGCCTTGAGGGAGGTTTTAGAAGGCAACAGCCTTTATGATAATAACAGGAACATTATACATTTTATGTATACAGATATGAAAGCTCTTTATTTTTTATTTATGCTTTCATTGCAATCAACCATAAACTATAGTGCGTTCCACTTCCATCGATCGATGTTAAAATTTTAACACAGTAAATAAACTTCATTGACTAACTTCAAATCTTTAACTAAAATCATTTTGTATTTAAAAACAGGCCCAATACGATTTGCAAACAATTTGTAGATACAAATACAATACTGGTACACTTGAAACATTCTATCATTATCATCATCGTTTTGCGAAACAGAATTTCGAAAATTTGTGTTGTGCTTATTTGAAACATGTATGACGTTTATCAACACATTATATAATTTGCAGGAAAGAGAGGAGGGGGAGAGAAAAACAGTGCGAGAGAGGTGACAGGATAAGAAAAAGAGAGATATTGTGCACCTTCAATAAGAGTACCGGGAGGCTGCATTTCCATTTTGATATTTCAGAAAAGTCTCAATATTCTTTAAAAAATGTAACGTTGAAATTAATTTCTTTTTTTTAAAATAGCGAGGCGAAATGAGCACTGCTCGGCAATTCGATTAGGAATGTGACTGACCAACCGTTGGCTAGCCCACAGCCTAGGACTAGACAAAGGCCAATCATGACGGGTCTGGAACAGCATTATTTTTAGGTCGGTGGTACATACCAATAATTACCGAATTCTATTGGTCTGTACGTAACACTAGCCACTTCGTATTGACATAGAAATCAAAGAGTGGGACTCACATGGAACAAGCTTGAAAAGATAGCCCAAGATAGAGATAGATGGAATTCGCTAGTGTGTGGCCCATACTCTGACCACTGACAGGGGTGAAAGGTGATGATGATGATGGTGTTTTGCTGTACTCCCTTACTTTAATAAAGATATTTTTCAAGATGTCAAATAAAATATGTAGTTTTATGACGAAATGTTTTTTATTGTAAGTCAAAATGAAATAAAAAACATAGCCATATGAGGTCACCAGGTAATCAATAGGTGTAGAAAATTTGAGCATGATCTGATTTGAAATCTTTAAAAAAATCTTTTTCGATCAATGTGGAATGCACTTTAGTAATTCTGAATAGCATTGTTAGATTGTGAACCTTAAAAATAATGCACCCCAGGGTATTTTTTTCAATGCATTTACACCTTTCCACCACTTTAGTGATATCAGGTCCCTAGAGATTGGACAAAATATTTGCAATAAACTGACTAGATGTCAGAGTCAGAGAAGAATAGTGAAAGAAAAAAAGAATGTGACTTAGCACTAGTAGAAAGATGCTGAAATTAATATTGGTCAAGTTATTTTTACTTTAAACAAATTACAATTTTTTACATTATCAAAATTATTTTACTATTTTTCCACAATTTTATTAATTATCAATTAATTATCTTATTGTGACAATTCTTATCATGGAATTTAAATATCAAAAACAAATTTGAATCAGGTCATTTTATTAATAAATACAAATACTTCTCAATATTAAAGTACATGTACATGCAATATCATAAACGATGAGAGAAACATATGACTGACATTTAAAATCTCATTTGGAATGTCAGATATTTCTAACTGAAATTTAAGGGTTGCTTGATTCAAGCCAAACAATTGACCCTGACCATTAACCCCACAAAACAGGATGCAGAAAAATCATAAAAATTTTCAAGACCATGACTAGGGCCTTCAGATAGCTAACATGTATCTAATAATTGCAAAGCAGGGTTAATTGAAAAGACAAATAATAAATTGATGATAATGATAGTAATAGTACAGCACAGCAGTCTAATGTAGAAATCCAAGAGTATACAGTCTGCAATGGCAGAATAGTTTGAGTGACAGTCTTTTAACCCAAAGGTAACCAGTATAAATATTGCATTGACCGGTGGATTTATTCCTTTAGCAAGAAACTTTACTTACTTCCCCTTTCATTCAACTCCAGTTTATAAATGATATCCATGTCTGTGTCCAATATCTTGTTACACCTTAAAGTACAATGGCATTGTAGTTGTTAAAGAACAGGCCTCATCCTCTTGAGTGCCTCTCATAGTCTTGTATACTACAGTATAGTGATTAGCAAGTAGAAAATTATTTCATTTCTTAAACTTGGGACACCTCTTGGTTGAAGACAAATGATGACACGAATATTTGTGCACAGAGAAGTGTGTTGGTGAACAAAGTAAGAGACACTGTTTTTGAGATATAAATATACACACTTGCTTAGATGTAAACCTGGAAGAAAGTATATCATTATATTGATTGAATCATATTACATGTACAGTAGAACCCTCTTAAGTCGACATTGCTGGGACCATTGAAATCATGTCAAGTAAAGAGAAAGTCGACATAAGAGATTGCAATAGGTTTGAAGAGGAGCAAGGGAATTAATTGTCATAATCTATATATATAAATCCCACTTTTTGTGTGTGTGTTGTCACTTATCTTCTAAACCGCTGGACACATGGTGTTCATTTATATTCATGATCAATTGGAATGAACTGGAGGTGGTTTTAAGCTTATTGAATTGACATTATTACCTTTGGTTTATCTGCCTTACTCTATACGTCTAGCCATTGAAAAAGAAAAAAATTTGAAGTCCGACATTCGTAGACCTTATTCGAATCCAATCCAATCGGAAATGAAAGATTGTTATGATTATTGGTCTCACTTCCGTTTATTAGAATTGGTAGGTGCATAATCATTGTCAAATGTTGACATTCAATCCAAATCTAGATCTAGAATCTACAATGTATAATTAAATCTAGATAAGTATATATCTAGAGCGCTAGATCTAGATGATGATACTGTAAGTCAATTATTTTTTCCTCTTTCCCGGGCATCGCCGGGTACACTGCTAATGCTAGGTATGGATAAGTAATTGAATGAGTAAGTGTGTGTTTACGTGTGTCTCTGTAAGTATGAGCAAGACAGGGGAGGTTCGCAATACTTTCCCTACATCAAAAGATACGCCGACCAGGGAAATTCTCCATGAATGTGGTGACACCGACACTCGAGGTCACGGCTGAAGAAGGAACCGGGCCACCATGATCCCCCCCAACCTTTAGTTTGCTGTTGATGGTGGATTTTATAATTTTTTTTTAGGGTGGGGAGGATATGTTATTTTTATTTTCAAACAATGTTTTTGTTCGATAATGGCAGATCTATCTCTCTCTCTCTCTCTCTCTCTCTCTTAATTTTAACATTAGCAGTAATCAGTTTGACTAAGTTACCTAATCATTCTCTCTCAGAGACACACATTATAATGGACATGATGATACACGTAGTGGGCCTATATCCCTTGCTCTACTTGCAGAGGAACTAATGGGAAGAAGGAATTATCATGTCTTTTTAGCATTATTTAGACATGATACATCCCTTCTTCCCTTTTGCCCCCAACCACCTGCTTGCCTCGTCATTCCCTCCCCACCCCGCCAATCCCTTCTTCCATTTCACCCTACTCCCTCCTGTCCATCCACTTGCTAGGCCGCGCGCTGTTTCTTAATTTTCTGTAATCGACTCCGGGCCCATTCTTCTTTTCACAATGCACTCAGCTTGACATTGGAGTTCTTGATCAGCCTATCGGTTCGGGAGAGACAAATACAATTTTTTTTTTTTTTTTTTTAAATTGACAACAAATGGGGCGATTTCAAAAGCAGTTGATTTCAGCAAACAAAATTAACTTATGAGTTTCAGCAAAATGACATGATTCATGATAAAGATTCCAAGCAAATGTATACAGAAAAAAATAATAATCAATAAAACTTTGATGAGTTGGATATGAATAAAATAACTGTAAAATAGTAGTATATGTAATTGCAATACAGCATGACATAGGTAAAGCAATTATCATACATTACATCAAGTAAATAATATAAAATGCATTAAGAATATGAAATAACCCCCTAGAGACAATCTTTGTCTCCTGGGGGTTATTTCATATTCTTAATGTATTTTGTATTATTTATCTGAAACCTGTCTGCCTCAAACCCTATTTAATTACATCAAGTATTAAATGGTATGTCACATCTTGATAGATAAAACAAAATTTAGTTGAGGCTTAATGTGACAATGCATTTGCCATGTCTCTATTGCATAAGTACGGTAACGGTTCTGAGATTGAAAATCTATGATGCTATTCTTGCTCCACTGTCACACTTAAAAGCAAAAATGTTTTACCGGTCAGTAGGAGAACTTGGTAACAAACAAAGAAGGCCAAGGATTAGTTTCCATAATCATATGCATATTTGAATTGAGAAATTTCAGTGAATTTAAAATTAATTTGTTCTTTTTTACAATGGTTTCTGAATTAGAACTTGACCTTGGGGAGATCTGCTGAGCTAGCTGGTTCTCTGAATTAGAACTTGACCTTGGGAAGATATGCTGAGCTAGCTGGTTCTTGAGCAATCCATTTTCTAGGAAATGTAATGCAAATACACTTAACCCCCCAAAAAAATCCCCATAAATTTGGAATACATAGGTTTTTAAACACATTTTCATCAGTAAAACTTCTACAGAACAGTCCACTTACAACAACTTCAGATATACCATCATCCTGGCGACGTCGCATCAAAGTCCCGTTTTTTCTCCTTATATATCATTAGTAATGAAATATCAGATATCGTGATATTTAATTTGACGATCCGCTTATACCAACATCCCGACTTGGTTAGAGTCAGTAACATTAAGTAAAAAATATCAGTCCAATGAAAACCCCTGCTCGCTGACCAGTAAAATTTATCGCACTTAAAAACCACCAACCAGATCCCAACATCTAATAACGACCCTAATTAGGTCCAAACATCAGTTTACCATTGACCATGTTTCATGGCTTTACCTTTTAGTCTTTCTGAGTGATCTCCTTTATTTTCCTTATTTTGTCTTCTGATTGGTTACACAAACTTTCGGTTTTATCAACTTAATATTGGTAGTCCCAACCATGTTATTATAAGCAGGCTGCACTGTATATGATACTGAAGAAAATTTAATATTAATTAATCCTCCAAAACTCAATTTTAACATTTTGACTAATTTTGCCTTTCATCTCCACTCAAAACACTCCACTAGAGAACAACAAATATGGATTATATATATGCATGAGCAATATAATTAAAGTGCACAGCGAAAGTTTCACAGTCACATAAGTAATTTTTCATAATTGAACAGGGAATTTATAACAAAATCCAGATTATAAATAAAAGCACATCCAAATTTCATGGTCAATTCAAAGCGAGGAAATGTCCTGAACCCCACACAAATTGAACAAACACATCCATCAGGTGATGAATTAGAGCAAATATATTTCTTCAATAGTCTAGTGAAATAAAATATTTCCTATTATCCAATAATGCCTAATAAATACAAAAAGTTTCCAATTTAAAGCCTAAAACTTATGGACTAAGACAAATAAATAGATTTTTCTCCTTTATGTGTTGTAACTTGTATTGTAAGTAATTTAATTGTACATTTATCCGCTTATTCCTTTTCTTATTGATTAAAATGAATTTACACATTTTCTATTTTTATGTAATTATGCTGCATCACCTGGGCTGGTAGTCCAAAAATGAAACAATGGCAGGCCAGTTGTGGTAGCTCGAGTAACTGAAGGAATTGAGAAGAGGAGAATAACTTCATGTGACTACAGTCTAGTCTCTCTAATCCGGACTTCTGCAATCCGAACAATTTTCTGGGAACAGATTTTATAAAATTTCTTAGTATTCCTTAATCCGGAAAATTATATAATCTGAAAAAAATTGCCGGGAACGGAGGTGTTTGGATTAGAGAGACCAGACTGTATTATGTTTATCATGTTTAGAATATTCAAACAATATCACTTCATACAGCATGCAAATTGAGATTGTTGGTAAAAAATGTCATGAGTCTGGAAATGTAGCGACCCATTCACAGCTGTCACTTGTGTTGCTTGTTGTTCTTCTGTCTACTTGTGTTTTATTTTGCTTCATCTCTGCCTTGATTGCAGTACCATCTGCCAATCTCACCTGTTCAATCTCTGGACTAATTTTTTGAAGCACTTGCTGTTTCCACTGATCATCCGATAAATTTTTGGCCCAATCTGGAACATGATCTCTCGGCAATGAAAATCCTGCCATTGCTTTCAAAATCTTTGATTCTTTTCCTGAAAATTTGAACAAAATAAAAAAATAAAATTGATTTTATGACACTTTATAGTATCCAAGTCTTCAGCTAAATCTGATAGGCGCAAATTTTCTCGATTTAAGCAAAAAGTCAGGCGACATGTCCTTAGGTTAGACACTTTGTCCGCTTCCTCAATCATATCAGGTGTGAATGAGTACCTGGCATTAAGTCAGCATTGAACATGTCAGAAAAATGTAATCGTGCCCCTAACAGACTGCTAGCTAGGGAAAAAAAAAAAAAGTTAAAAGTTAAAAGTTATTGTAAGATTGCTCAGACATAAACCCTTGGATAAAAGTCATGATCTGTTCTCTTAACTTCAGTATCTTTCTAAATATATTATTTTGCGCTAATTTCTTTTAATTTCATACCATTGCTATTGTACTCTTAATGTAGAACATACAAATTATTTAAGTCAACTTTTTGTATCTTACACTTTAAATAATACTGAATGCTTACATGAACCATTTAGATAAGAAAACTTTTGAAATGCATCACTTTGAAACGTGGACTAAAAGTAAAAGCATATAAAAATATATTGCCCTTTTTGGCGCTCTAGACTTATGAATCAGTTAGGCTTTGGAGTAATAGAAAACAATATTGAAGATATACATTTTGATTATTCAATGAACATATTAAATTTAGACTAACAGTAGTTTTAAAAAAAAAAAGAGAGAAAAGAGAGAGTCAGTGCATTCGTGTATTGAATATAAGAGTTAAAACAATGACAAGGATAAAAAAAAATTTAATTCTGAAATTTCTAGTCCAATCAAAATGTAAGTAATAGGAAGAAGAGAGGAAGAGTTGATGATTTTTGAATAATTGATTCATTCAAACCTGAATCCATGGAAATGACTCCCTTTTCTTGCCTCCTCTGATTCCATAGAAGTTCCTTGCTATCACTTTTTACTGCAGGCACCTTCAATGATAACAGAAGAGAAATTGCAGTGTATAAGAGATGGATCATTATATTTAATAATAATAATGATGATGATGATGATAATACAGTAGTTTTCACGAGAGTGCTCTCTGGCTGAATGCCCATTTCACCTAAGTGCCCGCTTTTCCGCCAAAACAGAATTTTTTTCTATCAATTTCACCATTCTAAGTGCCCGCCCGCTAAAAAGCTTTTTCACCTAAATGCCCGCTATTTCTGGATCATGTCACTTCAAAACGATAGCAAATGTCAACCAATGCTTGATACTTTATCAGCGATCACTTTC
>JASKDV010176301.1:0-22513 GCA_032466395.1 Aegires albopunctatus
CTTGAAGATTAGCCCTTTCAACATTCACCTTTATTCATTTTATTAGACAAAGATTAATATCTGACTTACATTTTCATCGTCAGCCATTTTTGTTAGGAGTAGTAGAGCAGAGTAAATGTAAGAAATTCCTTGTTTTGTCTGAAAAAAAAATAAAAATCAAATGTACAGGACGTTCGTAAACCATGAATCTAAATTTAAATTTTCATCACATTTGCTAAAATAAATATAATTAAAAAATTTTTTTTTAAAAAATATATCCAAATCTTAAGTCAGGAGTGTTTGAATATGAAAACTAACTTAAGAGTTTCTAACCAACACCAAACTATGAGAATAACAAACTGTAAAAAGCAAGACAACTGTGTAAGCCATTAAACGGGACATGACATAAATTGACCACCATATTAAATTGAGACGATTTGGCTTGGAAAACAGTTTCTTCCTCCGTAATCTTTTATATTGAACTAGCCGGCCCGTTACAGCTTTGCCATGCAAAAAAAATTAGGTGCAGATCATTAACTCCCTCTCTCTCCTTCCTTCGCTATATTTAACTTGGGGACTTCCAAATATGAGAGCCAATCATCAATAGACTTATTTAGAGGCACAAATTCTTCGGGTTTTTCGAACGACTAAAATGTTTGAAGATGGTGACAGAAGGCTGATAAGTGAGATAACGACAGAAACAAACTTCAAAAACATACTTAGCGACCGAATGAGATGACAAATTACACCCTTGTAACACATTGAGCGGATAACCATACACCCCCCACCCCCCCAAAAGCCCACTGCTTCCTCTCTTGTTTTGCGGAGACAACCAGAATTGCGTAATATTTGTTAACTGACTGTGTAATGTTCTTGCGGTGCCTCATTACTTTTCAATTGGGTCGACTGATAGCTCTTTGATGTACGGTATGCGAAGGGTACAGACGATACAAGGATAGACCAAAAATCAAAATAGGACAGTTCGCGGTGATGCGAACTTCAGATTCGAAAACAAGGCAAATCGTATCTCTCAAACGATAATGTTCGCTGAGAAATGCCTCAAATGCCTGGTGGGCGAGGAAACTAAGGCACACAGAAAGTTTCAAGTCAATTGGAGCAGCAGTTACGGCGCATACAGAAAAAAGTCAATTTTCTTTTAATACAAATGATCAGGAACATTTAGATGAAATGCATTCTATACCTTCTTGATCATTGCTTCATATCACAGAGTGCATATAAAATATAGTAATAATGCAAACAAAGTTTCTCCTTCAATTCAAGGCCATACCCATCATGCATGTCTATATCTATGATAAAAATCAATGGTAAGTTTGAACAGGCGCTGAATTGGGACAATATTGGGGAAAATGCAGCAGTCCCAATTAAGTGGCTTTAAATGTATAAGCTAATCATGCATGATGGAAACCTTGTCGCATATTGCAATGGGATTCGTAACTTCAACCTGCCAAAATATAAAATACTCTTCCATTGAAACTCAGAACTATGCTATTCGAATTATCAGGTGAAATTCTTAAAGAATTGGCCATCTGTCCAAATCTGACTAAACTAGCAAAGATAAGGGTAAGATATGGGATGATTCTAAATCACACTATCTTTGTTTAATAATACGAGAAGCCACAGTTGAGCGAAACAAGGTCAAAGAAAAAGAATCTATTTTTATTCTGTTCTGGTGTGGATCTTCTGTGTCCTAGTTAAGTATCGTATTCCCATTTTATTTTGTAATTCTTTATTTGCTTGTCTTGAAAAAAGGTTTTTTTAACTGAAACGTCGACTGTGTCTTGTTATAATGTCATTATTCTGGTTGAGTTAATCACACATTATTCTTGTTCTTTGACCTTATCTTTGTTTAATGCATTGTATGAAGGGAATCTATATTATCCATGCATATGTCTAAGTAGAAAGTAGTTAAGTTTATAGAACATCTTTATCCGAAAGGTTAACAAATGCCACATACAATATTTTAATCTTTTAAACCATTGAGAAAGATACAATTTCATAAAATACAACAGAGAGTTTGTATTGTTCTGTTCTTTCATAAACCGTTTTCTGTTTCAATGTGTCTGAATCAATACATATTTATTTCTTGCTCTTTGGGCATGAAAATGAAAATTTCCGGGGAATTTTAGAACTAGATTAAGTTAACCAAACTGAGCACAAAAAATATGGTTATACTAAGTGTGGTTAAAGATTAAGAAGAAAAGTGAAACTTTAGGTTTGCTTTCTATATTCAATTACTTCTAGTTTTACTATAGATGAACCGATTACGCAGAAGAAAATCAATTCATTGAGTCTATATTCACTTTGCAAAATTACCATCTGAGTTTCCCTATAAACCTGGCACATAACTGGAATACGTTCCAATTCTTTAAGGGACGACTCTGGCTCCTAAAGAAATTCCCTTTCTTTCACTTTCACCTTCTCTGAATTAAACACAGCTATGAAGATGCAGCAAATTTATGTAACTTTCAAGAAAGAAAGAAAATACCCCCAACAAATTCACCTTAAGGAAAGATTCAACTGTAGCCAACATAGAAGGAATAATGCCCTCTTCTTGTATGACTGCCAGACAAGAAGACCGGTCAGGACTCAAACGCAGCACTTCCACAATGAGAGAACATGATACTATCTGAAGCTGGGTAGAATTACAATGATGGAAGAAAAAAAAGACAAAAAGCTGATAATATACATATGCATATTCTTAGGATACATATATAGGTGGAACAAACAAGCTCATTGAAGAAGAAACATTTTTAATGATCAGAGCATTTTTATGTAAAATAGGAATTCATGATCCTCTGTTATCACTTTTGTTGGAAAGCTCAAAAATATTGAAGGAAAATAAAAAAAAAGAAAAGAAAGAAAAGGTTAAGTTTCAAAGTTGATAAAAGAAAACTTGTTGATATAGTTACTGTTGGTATAATTCTGTAGAGGATAAATTTCATAACTTTGAATTTCATTTTCTCCAGAACAGTGAAGACAAAAATATAACCTACTTTAATATGGGTACCAAGAGACTCTGTCTCCAAGTTCTCTTGTCTTGGGATGTCATCCAGAAGGGTGGTCAGCTGTCTGGAACTTTGGAGAAATACAGAACACAAGACTGGCAACAACCGGTCCAGAAATTGGGGTATATCTAGGAGGAAAAAAAAAAAAAAAAAAAAAAAAAAAAATTAATTAATTAATTAAAACATGACAAAAAATGTTCACCACAGACCTAAAACACCACAGACATTTCTGTTCTGGGGAATCAAAATACATGATAAACAACAAACAGAGTACATAATCCAGAATATGTTTGAAGAAGGAAAAAATCATAATTATATTTTTTTGGGGGTGGGTGGGGGGTTCCCATATTGGCAGTTATACTCAGCCAAATTGAATTTTGTCAGTTTATTTGAAGAAGAAAAGAAAAAGCCAGCAAACGTTTTTTAGAAATGTTCCAAGAACTAATGGTTTCATGACAAATTTCTCCTGTTGATCAGGTTGTGTTGTACGATGAACAAATGCGCATACATATAATAAGCAAAAATAAATACATCCAACAGTACGATCTACAGGTTAACGTTAAACAACACGCATTTACAAAATATATTAAAATAGATTGATGGTGTAATTAATAAGGTCTCAGCCCCATCCTTCCTACCCGTTAACAAATGGATACTTAAATTTGAAATCCAGGCTGCATGCACACACACACACACACACACACAAAAATCAACCAATAATTCCTTGGAAGACCCAAGTCCCTTGAGGAACAGGTAAATGTGGATGCTTCAACCCGAAGTCAAATTCATTTCATATTGGAGAGACTTACTGTCTAATTTTGATCCTGATAACTGTAAAATTGATGTTATGGATCCAAGCAGACCAATTTGGATGGAAGGAAGCAATTTATCGCATGACGAACACGACTCCTCCACCACTTCCACCAGATTGCGTACCATGGCTGCTGGTTCCGAGATTGTCCTTGGGGATGCAAAATAAATCTCCATCATTCGGGGCAACATTTTTCTTGGGACATGACAAAACAAAAGAATAAAACTACATGCTGACAAAAAAAGAACTAGCAACATATAAAATTTATGTTGTTGTTTTTTCACATTAAGCCATCAAATATAAGTTTATCAGTTCATGCAATATTAGTCTTCATTGTTTGTAAGCATTGTGGGATATTTGTGAACAACCCTTGAACCTACCATACAATGCAAATGACTTATCAATGAATAAATATTTAAAATTCATAAAATTCACAATCATGTAGAATGTATTTATTTTCTAAGGCATTGAATGTATAAAGTATCAAATCTATTCTATTTTGAGAAGAATTTTATCAGATTCCGTTTCTTTAACCAAGAAAAATGAGGGCACCCACCATGCCTACTGACCATTTAAGCTATAAGAGAAGAAAAAAAAACAACAACCAAAAGAGATTGATTTTACAAGCATCTCAACCAGTAGGTGTAATGAGAAGAAGGGACATAACTCAACACTTACTTGCCCCACAGTTTTACCAAAGTGAAGTAGAGGGCGCTTGCAATGGAAGCCAGCTTGACCTTGACAAGAGATAACTCAGATGCCTTGAATTGTTCCTTGATACCAGCCAAAAGGTCATGGAAAATGTTTCCTATTGTACTGTCATTAAGGCCTACCACCGACACCTGGGGAAGGAGGATAATTGTTTGAACACTTAATATATAAAGAAATGCTAGCCAAATGATTGACACAAGAAGGGACGTTCTTACTTTTAAGTATAAGAGCGCAGCAATTGTAACAACATACGGGCAAAAACAATAATAATTTTTAATAAATCATTCACAAGACAGACACCAAATACAGCTACATATGATTAAGACATAAAAAATAAAGAAAACCAAATTTTGACATTACTGTTGGCTGCTATAAAAATGAGTCAAAATTTAGATTTAACAAAGAAAAGGTGATGTTTTGGCTTGACTGTTTGAGAATAAGAAATTCAGTCTTGATATTTCAATGAAAACATGTTGAAAGACTTGAATCAAAATGTCTTGAAGACATCGCTTGTTTCGTGAAAATTTTCCATAAAATAAATCTAAAGCAAATCATTTGCAAAATTGATATATTTTTTCAACAGTATGACTTTTTAATCACATAAGACTCGAAAGATATTCAAAGCAAAATTTATAAGACCTTAACTAAAATACAAAGCAGAGCAAACGGCTGATAACGAAAAACAAACCTTGTATTTTCCACAAGTGATCAAAAAGTTTTTCCATGCCAAGAGCAGATTAAGACAGGATGGCTCTGAGGATGAATCATTTTCCTCTCTGTCCATTTCTAGCTTGGCTGTGTGCTGCATTACTTCTTTAACCATCTGAAAATACAGTTGGCAGTTGGCAGAATTAGCTTATAAAAATCATTTCATAATCTACAAGATTTGCATCACTTATTACTTTTTAAATGGATAACAAGGTGAACAAAATGTCGATGCCCTTTGTTGCATTGGTTATTCCCCCCTCCCTTGACCCAATTCAATAGTCTGATATGGACAGGGAAAAAGGTTGCTATAAAATTCCAAAACATACTCTTTAAAAAGTGCATAAGAAAAATTTTATTGATGTGGTCATTTGACAGTAGTAGAATTAAATGAAAGAACCACAAGAACTCAAAATTCAAATAATTTCACACCTACCTTAGACCAATACAGAATCCTGTTGCTTGTAAAGACTGAACTCAGAGACTTGCTGAATCTTTCTTCTAATGTGCTGCTGAAAATTTGCAATGAGATCAAACAGTGATGAGTAATGCTATTAATAATTTATTGCCCATGGAATATTTATAAACATTCTTCTCAAAATTGCTTGAAAACTTGCAATTGTAAAAAGATTTGTTTTTATGCCAATACCAATTTAACAGAAGATAAATTATTTGTTATGAATATAGCCACTTAAAGTAAACATTCCAATTTTTAAGATGGTATACAAGGTCAAGCCCATTAACTTGGGCCAGCATATTTTGTGGATGCTCTATATCAGTGGTTCCCAAACTTTTCTACACAGCGGTACGGTTTCGAGATTGACGGCACCCCAGACTAAAAATTCAGTATTAACTCACAATAGTTCATTTACTTATCACAATATACACGTACGTCATTAAATAAGATATTCATTTATATATTCATTTATTTATTTGATTTTTAGCTACATAATCTTTCGGAACAGGGGTCGAAAATGAATCTGTTGACAACTGCATATGTTTTATTACGTATGTATCTCCGCAGACATTGGTTTGAGATGTTAATTCTTCCTCTTGGTAGACATAATGTATTTCAAAATAAGGAGGATTAAGTCATGCAGTAACATTCACAAAAAAGGATCTCGAAACCAATTAAATTTGTTTGTATTGATTGGTGGGAAATAATTTTTTATCTTTATCTCAAGATAATACATTGTATATCAATTACTGATTACTTCGCAGCACTGTAGAAGAGATCTCGTGGAAAGGTGTTTGAGAAACACTGCTCTATATCAAAATATTTAAGAACTCAAACTAAATGGGTAGAACCACCTGTAGGAAAAATTATGATACCGAAATATAAAAATCTAGAAAAGATCAATTGCAATTGTAGCTAAAATCATCTGTATTTTGCTTTTTGCGTTATAAATTTTTAACAAATAATTTTTTTACTATGTAAACCGTTAGAATTACAACAATATTCTAGGCCAATGCAACAACTAATCCACTAGGTAAACACAGTAAATACCTTGACACTGTATAAATCTCAAGGGCAGCAATGCGTAGTGCTAATGAAGTCAACTTTATTCGCAGCTTCAAAGCCTGAGTGGAAACAAACGTGCGAAAAGGTTAACGATGACAAATGACTGAGTAAGAACAAAATAACATTTAAAAATAAGAATTTTCTATAAGGATGTCAGTGATAAGATCATGGATTTTTGAAATTAATTTATATAGGAATGGTTGATGGAATATAAATGGAAAATGTATATAATAAAAAAATGTAAAATTATTTCTAAAATAATTGGAAAATAATTGAAGAGGTCAAGACAACAACGAGGTTATGTCACTTGACGTCGGTTTTGAGAAAATTGACAAAACGTGAGGACTTAACCTTGGTGTTACAAAATGTCTCAAACTTATCACTATAAGAGCACTCCACATGGTTTAGCTTTACTATTTCATCATTGATATAAATAGATATCCCATGCTTTAAACCGTAGGTAATTGGGTAGTATTCTGTATATAGATGAATTGGACTTAGCCTTCTTGTTATCTGGGCCTCTTCAACTAATAAATTGGTAGTCAGATGAAAGAGAAAAAAGATGAATCAGGAAAGAAAAGACAAACAACAGAACCAAATACCTTGTTCAGAATTTAGAAACTCACCTGAATTGAAATGTCGTCACTTTTGTCTAAGGGAGGCAAATCAAGTTTCAAAGGGGCTAGGACGCTGGGCCAAAATTTTTCCCTGAGATTTTGGAGAAGAAAAATACAAGACTGCATCATTTGGAAAGCACATTATTCAAAAGACATTTGCATATTAAGAAGAAAAAGGCAAAGGAGATCTTGACTTGCTAATGAATAAATTCTAGTTTTTGGAGTATATAGAAGTTTTCAAAATTAATCCAGGGACCTTTGGTGTGGTAGTTGAGCGCCCTAACCACTGAGCTATCCGCTCCCCCCTGTATACGATGTGCCTATGCTTTAGATTAACTCTATAAAAAGCTTTGTTATAGTGACAAGAAACTGCTTCAAAATTTCTTCACAAAGTAGCGTGAAAATTTTACGATTGAAAGAAAATGTCTTATCTGTTATCTGGAAGTGTTGGGTAAAAATTCATTCAAAATTTGCATTTGTGTGTAAAATGTATTATTGTATGTATAAATCATACGGATAAGAATCATAAAGAAACAGAATCTGTCTTATTTTGGCTATCTCAAAAGACATGACACCTTGGATGGAAAGATTGTTCTTAGAAGGCAAGAAATCGGAAGAATGGCAAAGGACAGGAACTTGTTTCGAACTGCAGTGAGGGGGGCTACGTCCGGGAGAGCTACGCCATGAAAAGACACCATACTTAGGATAATGTGAAAATATGGTTCATGTCCAAAGAACATCATGTGAGAAGTCTGCGTAGAAAATGATGTCCAATTGTGCTCGTCTCTAATTCTAATTGTGAAAATACTAGTTAGCAGAACGCATGTATCATAACAGGCTGTAAAAAGAGTTTCCCGAGAGGGATGAATAAAGTATTATTATTATTATTATTATTATTATTAAAATACACTTCATTTATCAATTAATCTACCTATGACACCTGATGGTGCTTATGGCAGCAATAAAGGCTTTCCATCTGGCTTGGCCTAGTGCCATTCTTGTAAGGGACCCCCATGTTTGCTTTACCGCCTTCATTTCACCAAGTCATCTTTGGCCCATTCCTCTCTCTCTCTTTCCCTCTGGAGTCAAAAGCACTGCTGTTCTCACTATACCATCAGGTACCCTCTACAATACTTATTTAGGAGTAAATTTAAAAGTAATATCTTTTCTTATTTTATGACCTTGGAGAATGGTAATGACATCTTACAAAATACATCGACCATTTATTATGTATTGTGACTGTGATTGAGCCAACAAAAGGTTTGCAACCTAGTGCCACAAAGGGCCAGAGGCATCTGACCGTGGACTTGAATCAATGTTTCCTGTTTCACAGGGACAAGTGGTATCAGGAGCAAAAACTACTCCTGTAAATATCTTTTGTCATTATCATTAGTATCAGTATTATCATCATGATCATGACTTTCATTATTGTTATTCTTATTACTATTTATATTATTATTATTACCATCATCATCTTCATAATCATGATTACATTATTAAAAACATTATTATTATTACTACTAATATTATCATCACTATCATCATCACTAGAATTAGAATCTCATAAAAATTGGGGTTAACATTATGCACGAGGTGGTTGATAATACCAACAACCGAGAAGAATGGCGTCAGGTTGTCAACCACGTTGCAGCGACCATCGACAGTGGTGATGCTGACAGGTGACCAATATTGCGACATTAATTCTCGTGAAATTTCCCCCCCAACTTTGAGGTATCTTATTAATAAGTGACTTACTCTTTTCTAAGAACAGAAATGGGCGTTTCTCTCATACCAGCCCAAAGAGAGTGTATAAAATCTAGGGCAGCGCATAACAACATCGGTGGACATCGGTAAGTACATTGGTTTTTGGTTTCTATCAGATCCAATACAATGGGAAGACAACTGCTGCTACCCAAAGTCAGGTTGTGCTGAAAGGGAACAGGGAAAATGAAACTTAGGTTTATTGGTTAGTTAAGAAAATATCTTTACTCTTTTCTACTATTATGATTAATAGGCCACTAGGAGTCAGTAATGGTCTTATTTATTAGATCCAGAGGCTCCCTGGGCAAGAGCCCTTTGGTGGCCTGTAAGCAGGGCATTGAATTCACAGGTCTTTCTTAACTCTTCTGCATTGGAGGATGGGATGTTATGAATGAATATCTGGTTCAGGTAGCAAATATTGCATGTATATATATGTGTATATGTATATAATTGTACATGAATAAAGTTTATTATCATTATTGTTGTTGTTCTTATTTTCATTACTATTATTATTATCATCATTACCATTATTATTATTATGTTTACGTTGCTGTTGTTATTATTATTTTTATTATTATTCTTGTTATTATTATTATCATTACTATATATATTTTGCAAAGTGAAGAGAAGTTAATAAAAATGTGGAGTACCAACTTCTTCTTGGTCACTGCATGTTTGCATAATTAGGTAAAGAATTATTTTTTGTTATAGATAATGCTTTTTCCTATTAATCAACTAAAAAAGTTTGACAAAGACAGAAGACATAGCGAGTTCATCAACATTAACGTTCTCTTCTTCTGCCTGGGGGAGGGCCAAAGTCATGCTGATGAAAAATGGTGGGCCAAGTCGCATATTCATACTTTGACCAGGAAACAGTGGAGGCCATTGGTCTAGGCCATTTCCTGTAGCAAAAAATACGAGACCTTAGTGGTTCCCAGGAAGCGGTTCATCTGACCACGGGTCATGTTTCACTTTCGGGTTTCTCGTGTCCCCGTGCATTATCAAGTTCAGTAATGATAAAAAAAAAAGATTCCATGCTGACATGACTCTCACCTCAGATTCTTTTCTTTCTTGGCTTCCCCCACTGGATTTCTGCTGGTATTGGACGTTGAGGAAAATCTCAATGAGGCCAGGCTGATAATCAACGCAAACGGATAACAGTTCCAGGATTCGAACCTTCAACGTAATGTCCTACGAATGAAACAAGTGGTGAAAACGGTAATACAAATAATAAACACTTGATCTGTCAACTGTCTAAAAACTTCAACTTTCACATGAAACTCTTGACTAAACTCATAAATTTAATATGACAGCAATCTAAACACATAAAAGAAATTTAAACGAAAAACAAAAACAATAAACAAAACATGATTAATTTCAAGCAAATTTATCTTCCTAGATGTGAAATTAAAATAAAATATAAATTGACTTGACATAAAGCCTTTCACTGTCGGTGACCTCTATCTTTGCAGACCTCCCTAGTTTGAAATTTAAACTTCTGTAATTACTTCATAATTGTTTTGTAATTTGACAGATTTATCTGTAATGAGGCAGTTACCTCTTAAAAAATAAGAAAATGAATTTAATGGTTGTGTTAATATTGAGTTGTTTTAAAACTTTAAGCGCTTATGGAACTCTCCTTTTCTTCAATGAAGGTTCCATGTTTAATTTTTCAAAGATTCTAAACCTACATGGATATCTGGATGTCTAAACTATAGCATCTTGAATGTTGGATTGATGGAAAAAAGTATGAAATACTAATCTAAAAGTATATACAAAGTAATCCCAGATTCTCGGATTCTTTGGATGAGTTTTTTTCCATTTGCTTCTGTTCTAAGCAAATTTGCAGAGATTTTCAAAATATTCTTATTTCAAATTGTGGTGATTGTTGATGCATTTAAGGTTGTTATCGTGTGAATGAAGATGCATAGTACAATAATGATGTTGATATAGAAAACAAAATAACAATATTCAATTCAATGCAACAATCTTTATCAAACAACCATGAAAATTACAATACATAAACTGAAAGTTCTCAAAGTTGGTCCTATCGTCTGCATTATATCAGACAGCATTTAATGTTGCTGTCATCATTTCAGAGACCAATAACATACTCTAATGCCCAGCCTAACACAACTGCCTAATGCCCGTACAAAATCAAACCTGTATCCCTAAAAATGTTATATCGTTGCTGTTGTTCTATAAATGTATAGCTACAAATTTTTGGATGTTTGTGTTGTTGCTTCAAATAAATTTTATTGAAAATCACTCACTCATTTTTAACAGATATGAATTTTGTCAATAGAAATTAGTCATTATCTTGTGTTATCTAAACGTATAAGACACTGTGCATCTCATTTTGCCGCTCTAACTGTATGAATTCCTCCCCAACAAATTTTTTATTTTGCACTTAAACATTAATAGAACGACAACGACGACGATGTTTGTTAAAATAATATCAGGATTGGTAGTAATGTAGCTGTCTTGCCTTTTTCATAACTGTTTCACCAATAAGTAATGAAGATAAAGTGAGGTAGACATTTTCACCAAAGCTTAAATCAATCTGATCATCTTTTCAGACAGAGCAAATTTTTTGAAGTATAATGATTGGTTGGAAGCAAAAGAAATATTTTGAGTAAATCTTGGGTTTTGGAACAATCCCGATTTCCCAGGTGCCAAAATATTTGCGACGTTTAGTTTACAATCTGGTTTGATGATGAAAATATCAGGATGCAAAATAAATGGCAAGGAGGCAAAATTGGAAGCATGGTGGACTTACCTCAGATACAGCTTGTAATCGGGTCAAGTACATCTCCCTTATAGGTTCCGCCTCATTTCCAAGACAAGCCAAGATAGACATGGGAGAAACCTAAGGATTGTATCATCATGGATTACACAAGTTGCAAGAGGGTTCTAGAGTAATACTGTTCAATAACGCTGCTGATCTTGAAACAAATTGCATTTTTATTAAATAAAAAAGCGTTAATATTTAAGGAAAATAAACCATGCTTGGACCATTAACATCATGAATGAGAATGAGAGGGAAGGAAGGATGACATCGCAGGATCATTTACCCCTTCACCCATCCTTTTCTCATATGCGTGTAAAGAGCAGAATAAGACATCGCAATATCAATGAGAAGGAAGGATGATATCGCAGGGTCATTTACCCCTTCACCCATCCTTTTCTCATATGTGTGTAAAGAGCAGAATAAGACATCGCAATATCAAATAATATCTTTATCATATATGCAAAAAAACAAACTTCCCAATCCCACCTACCATTGCCAGTCTTTTGAGGAGTAAGGTGGCCAAGGTCGGCAGACGACGGCTGTGTCTATGGTAGATATACTGAGCAATGGTGAAAACCAGGTGTTGGTTTTGACGTCCCACGGGCTGCGAAGACAAAGCATTTTCTACGGGAGATACACCGAGTTCTGGATGCTTTAGTAGCAGAAGGCGATTCAAGAGGGAAAGTGACATTTCAATAAGTTCAACCAAATCCACACCAGTCCCTTCTTGAATGCTGGTGAAATGATTAAATAGGTAAATGAATGTTAATCTTACATCAGAGAACAAATAATCTTATATCTTACAATTCAACTATGGATCACCTCTGAGTGGGATGACATCAACATGTTGGGATGGAATAATTTCTTTTTTCTTATTTGTTTCACCTTCTTATGATATTTTCTCGCTGTATTAAGTTAGCCCTATACGCATAAATAAGCAAATGTCATATTTAAAAAAAACAAAACTGAAACTTGTTATTCAAAACTCAATGAATCTTTTTTATAGGTATGTAATAAAATAGTTCCTTTAAAGCAAGGCTACGAAAACAAATTCAAATCATATGAAAAGAAATCTATTGAACGGAAATGTAACTTGAACTATTTAGGAGCCCAATGATTAATAAAGAAAATCAAGCACAATACCTGGCTTGCTGAGCTAAGGCTTGCTGGACATTGTCCACACCAGTAGATATGAGTTCCAACAGGGCTCTTCCAGCCTCTGTGAACAACAGACTAAACACGCAACACTCTTGCAGGTTGGGCCCTCTGGCACGAATAACAAAACAAACGATGTGGAATTTCATGAACAAAAACGTTTAAATAATTTTAAATAAAATTCATTATTCGATCATATTTAATGCAGGCCAAAAAAAATGAAAATGGTGACTAATTTCATTTCAAATACAAAAACTTTTAGATGAATCTCCAATAGGCTCCGCATTTAAATGAGCACCATTATTATCATTATCTTTATTATTAAAACGTTTCAATGCTTACCTGTTCTTGGTAGGCTTTATCTTCTTTTCTTGTAGATTAGCGAAATTGAGAATTTTATGAAACAACTGTAGGCATTTCATACCTGTTGACAGAACAAACAAGAAATTAAAATGAAGCACAATTTATTAGAGGAAATAAATAATTTTATTCATGTTATCCCACCTCCTTTATCTCCTCAAGGTGTAATCCAGACTCATATAAAATATTAATCAAAACTTTTGTAAAATATTTTAAATCGGAAAATAAAAAGTCAATCATTGCTTGACTACATCAAAAAGATTAAAAACTCTGAGGCAAATTTGTTTTTATATAATATTCCTCACCGTGCTTGAATTACATTTTATTTGCTTATTGTAAACGGAACTTAATAATGAGAATAATACCCTCACAACTTGAATTTACTAGCCAGAAATGAAAACCCTTACACTTTTTATAGTACTCACATGACATGGGAGACCATCTCCCCCCCCCCCCCCCCCCCCCCATTTCCTCCCCCTCTCCAAGCCCCCTCTGTTTCTTACAATAGATTATGGTCCTATAACACCTACCTATTATCTTATGATGCATCAAATTGACAAACCGCCACTTGTGAAACACTGGAAACACATCACGTAACACAAATAGCACGCTTGCCATGTGGTCCTTTTCCTCTCCTTTTTTGAGTGAGGTCTGGAAATGTCAATTCACAAAACGCTCAATACTTAAAAATCATATGGGATGCCAGATGTACGATATCATGTTTATTATCACCAATGTAAATATTTAATATTATCATTATTCTTATTGCTATATATTATGTCATATCAACAAAAAAAAAATTTTGTTGTTTTTTTTGCGTATTGACAGTAATCTCAACCCAGTTGAGTTGTGTCAGTTTATTTGTGGAAGAAGAAGAAGAATTAACATAGTTGGTGAACAAAAATGAAGTATTTCAAATGTAACTTCCTGTGGCAAATTTCAGCAAAAGGATTATTAAAAATATAACATTTGCCACAATAACAGGGATGGAACCAAGCTTCGGAAAAAAAACCTGAACATTTTTTTTGCCCGTTTTACCAATGGACAGCATGTCCAATACCTACAATTACGACATTTTAAGACTAATTTAAAACTTAAATACATCTGATCTACATGAAAAAAATAGAAATCCGGAAAAACCAGAAGAGGTTCCATCCCTGCAATAAACATTGAAAAAAACCAACAACTTTATTGTGTCTTCAAAATAAGGTGGGTAGACGGTGAAACGATCAAGAAAATATCACATAAATACTAGAATGTGGATCAACGATAAACGAAATATTAACTTACTGTAACTAGCTGAGTAATGAGCTCTAACACACCCATTGTCACAGAATACACTCCCTGAGTACATTCTGTGCTAGCAAGGACAGATCCATATAGACCTGAATTGATGCCATCTCCACTGAAATCAAAAATATAAAGTATGTTTTAACACCTTATTTGATGTGTAGAAGCTCTTAATGTCTACATGTAAAACAAAAAGGGAAAAGCGGTGTCATAAAAAAAATACCATCATCATATAAGAAATAAAACTATAAAACCTTTGAGTTGAATCTTCCTTTATTCTTTTCTGAAGAATGAAGGAAATTGTCAGGAGTGCAAGTTGTTATTTCAAAGATACTTTAACTAAAGAAGATCTTGTCAGCTGACAAGAATTATTGAAGGTGGAAACAACATTGGTCATCAATTTTCCCAGTATAAATTGGCTGGTTTTTTCCTCAGCGATCTTCAAAGCCGGTTTGTTTGTTGTTATTATCATTATTATTATCAGATATATATTATTATTAATTTGCTATGTCTATTGTTATCACCTTGTGTTGGCATGTAATTTAAGTCAAATTTCCTTTTATCTTTGTAAGTAAGACAATATTTGTTTTATTCAATATCTGACTGCAATTAAACTCAGTCTGTTAGATCACAAGGTGTTTTGAAGTTGTTTCAAAGTCCAATCCCCAAAAACATAGAGAATAGAGAGTTTGAGAGAGTGCATTTACAGAATTATAATGTCGTTGACAAGCTGACTCCTTTCATTTTTATTTACCTTAAGACTTCTGTGAAGTTGTCAATGTTCTCTGTAAGGTATGGTAGTAATCCTGTTTGCTTTAAATGGTGCGACACCTGATGGAATCACATGTAAATAGATAGATAACTAACAATGGTAAAGAAGTGAACGATATAAGCTATAAAAACAACAACACTTGTGCAAATAAAAAGGTTTTCTTAGTTTGTGCAATATCAAATGTGTTTTACAAAGATTGAAGAGGGAAAATGCCAAGATGACACATTTAAATATCTAATATTCATCTTTAACGGAAATACAAACTTTCATTTGTTTAAATAATGATAAGAATTATAGTTCCCGTATTCAAGTTTTACAAGAATGTCTTAAACTTTCTATTTACTTTCCTCAAAAATGTTCTCTGTTAATGGAATTTTATAACGTTTAATTCAGGCACAATTCTCAATATGTTAAAAGTATCTATGAATTGATGCCTTACCTGAGAAGGAAAATGTGGCACGGCCAAGGCTAGGCATTGGATGGTGTGGCCCAGCAACTCAATGGGAGATGGACTCACAACGGCAAACCTTAATAATGTAAAAGAAATAATAAAAAAATAAAAGAACATTTATAATGAATGCAGTACCAGCTAATGCTAAATGAGAGGAAATGAGTCAAATTGACGTAATGAATGGATTTCAATGAAATTAAAAACCAGGTTAGAAAATTTGCTAAAATTTTATGTGCATTTTCAGAGACAATTGTTATAAACAAAATTATCAACAATTGTGTTAAAAAGACAGAAGGGAAAAAAAAACAACCTATCATCACACAGAATGGAGCAAACTTCACTCCCTATCCTTCTCAGTTCAGTCATTTCTTCCAGCTAGATATATAGCATTCCTAATGACATTAATCAACTCTCTGGTGATAATGTGAACCTTTAAAAAACTATAGCTCTTTATAGTCTGTTTCTCTAGGTATCTGAGAAAATCCACCTGATGTGAAATTGGCTCTAAATACCAATCGTGCTATAAAATGTGATAATTCAATCTTCTTCTTTAACGATCATTGCCATATTTCCAGACGGTAAAGACATTTAAATGACTATTAAGCACATTAATATTACATTCAAATCAAAATTTAAAAAGTACTATGCCTTAAAGGTTTGGTGCATTGTTTTGTTTTTATTTGAGCCATGGAATATAAGCACTTAAAAGAAACATGCCATAACAAAACAAAAAAATTAACTTCTCAAATGTTACAAATTTACGTAATTTTATTTTGACCCATTTTATTTTTCTTCGTTTCATTTTTGTGAGCAAAATGGACTAGTAAAGTAGATGTCTATACTTTAGCCTCTCTGCCTTAAATAGATGCTCACCTGGCAATCAGTTGTGAACAAAGCGATATAACCTCTGTAAAAACAGGCACAGAGGCTGGGTCAGATGTCATGACCTCCTTCATCAATTCCATCACCATGGAGACCTTGAGGAGTTGTTCTGTTCTCACTGTGCCTTTTAAAAAGAAGAATGTGAATGTAACAAACTATTTTTGACAGCTATGAATTATCTATTTTCAATAATTCTTACAGGTGGTTTTTCTTTTTTTTACAGCAGTGTGTCAATGTTTGCATTAAAGATATAATAATGTGTAAATTTAAAACTATATATTTTGTCACATCATACAAATTAAAAATTTCATAGCATTTCAACGACGATGAGGTGTACCAGGCTACTCACCGACTCCATGAGAGACTTGGGCCAACAGTTCCTGTATCTGACCCATCAACAGCTGCCAGCCATTGTAGGTGGTTTCCCATCTGATCACATGATCACACAAATTACCCTTTAAAGCTGATGGCAAATGAAATATATAAATAAACCCCAGCATAAATCAAAATCAAAATCAGATCAGCCGACATTTCTAAATATTTGTGGCATTTGACAAATCCATAACAAAATCATTTCACGTAGAAATTCATATAAATTTCATTCAATCTCAAAGTAAAATGTTTTTATTATATGCAAAAAATATATTATTTTTTTAATTGTGAAATTTTAGTTATATGGCAGAGAAAAGAAAAATGCCTGAAATGTTTCCTATTACACATTAAAAGCTTATTCAATTAAATAATTTCATAAATTCTGAAATGAGAACATACTTGCTGGATTGATCAAAACACCTCTCGTATTTCTCTCTATGATAAAGTCACCTGTAATATAAAAAGGTAAAATAGATGTAAACAGTATAATAATTAAATATTCTCCATGAATAACAGTAATAATTTCAAGAACAAAAGCAAAACACAAGAGGACATGGGTACAAATTATTCAAAAAACGATACAGATTAAATGTTAGGAAAAATTCATTCTACAACAGAGTATGTTACATTTGAAATGACTTGCCGAAATCAGTAGTACTATCAAATAACATATTAACATTCGAGCATAGGTTAGACCAATACTGGAAGAACCAGGATCAATTAATTGTACAAATACCGCGAGCCAATCACCACAGGACACTGCGGAGAGGTCTCTGAGAATAAAGGATCGTGTCAAAGGGTATTTTAGAGCCTACTACCAATTAGTATCTTGTGAGCATTTGTGAAAAATATTTCCATTTGCAACAAAATTACATCTCTTTGAAATGTAAATGTAACAAAATAAAATAATAATAGAGCATTCAAATCCATCTGAAAAATTTATTGGGATTAAATCTCTACAATGTGGAATTGTTTACCATTAAGCCAAACAAACACAAATCTTTCAGACAGCAATTTAATAACTGTAAATTCTAAACATTTAAAAGAAGGCTAAAAAGCATTTTCATTAACATATAAAAACAAAACTTTACACTCATCTCTTGTATGTTGAATGAAAAATATTAAACACACACACACAAATCAAAAACCAAAACCAACAACAAACAAAAACCAGGCCAATCTTTGTCAATCTGACATGACATCTCAATTAGGCCACCAGTAGATTAAAAATTCTACCAGAAATAGATATCCCTTGACCTTTGCCCCTTGAGCAGTCAAATATTGAATCTACGGTGTTTACTTGTTGAAATTCATTAAATTTAGAATCTGTACCATCACAATAAAAAATCCATAAGTTCAAAGGTCAGCTTTCTGAAAAGCCCACTAGAAAATTTAGCTTCTGATATCTAATAATGTATTGAACTAGACTAGAGGAAGATTTAGGCTTTTTTGTTTGAGAAATAAGTAAGTTGTCAAGTTTGTTAATTTAGGCACTTAAAATTAAGTATCAATTTTTTCAATAGATAGTTGTAGAATCTAGATCTAAATTGAGATTGCTGTCACTTTTTGCCAAGAAAACGATCTTTCATTACATGATCTCCTTTATAGAAATGCATCGATCTCCAAAACATTCTGGGCATACAACATTCTATGATATTTCATGGAATCAAGACGTGAAGATAATGTCTACCCTTGTAAACCACATTTATAAATAAATATAAACTACATAGACAAACCTTAGCTCTTCGCGGCACAAATACTTGAAGAGGAATCAATGACTTACTATTCTGAAACAGATGTTTGTTACGTCTGAGGATAAAAACTCCTTTCTCGTTGGTAGTCTGCAAATCTTGAGCTCGATTTGAGTCAAGAAACTCTAAGAAAGAATTGAGCTGTTGAAGACTTGCTTTAACCTTAAAATTGGATAAAAGAAAAGAGAAATAAATTTTTCAACACGAAGGTCTAGGATTAAGTCAATATAAACGATAATTAACATATTTCTCTTTACTAATATACAAATATCAAAATATCAGGAAAAAAGAAGTGAATTTTCTCGAAATGTCACTGTGAATTAAAACTAGAGACAAAATAAATCAACTTCCTACAAGCCCTCCCCCCAAAAAAAAACCCCTGATGAACAACATTCTGTGTCTGTATTCAAATATCAAAGGAACAAATGATCTTAAATCTTAAACCAGAGAATAAAGGAAGTCACAAATCTTCAACAGTTATGCATAGTGTTGACAAATGTGAATTTAGAAAAGAATATAGTGATGGAGGTACTGATATATTAAGAATTGGAAGCAGAGAGGAATAAATAAGTTCATTGCATTAAATTAGACCGCAATTCTGCCAGCATCAATCATAGAGTAGTAGTATATGTCATTATCATCTTTGTCATATTCTACACCTCATTTGTCATAAGCAAAAGAATTGAAGATATACCTGACAAAACTATAAAAATTGGCATCTGTCAATCCACAGCAGGTTTTGTCTAGTATAGGATCAAACTTACTTTCTTTCTGAGCACCATAGAATTAAGCACTAAATGCACAGTCTTCATTGGAGAGGGGTGTGTGGCACATTACAAGTGTTCATATTATATATTAACTAAGGCATATTAAATCTAAAAAAAAATAAATCAAGACCTTTTGATAGAAAACTGACAATCTACAATAACTTTTATAACTGATGTAACTTACTTTCTGAGCACTGCGTAATCCAGCACTTGCCAAGGAAATGTTGAGCTGCATAAAGCATGCAAAATCCAAAGGAAAGCATTGCTTTGATGATTCGTACAGAGTTACAAGCCCAACAGAATTGCTCTGGGGATGAGAGATTTGAAGGATAATAGTAAATTAAATGCTTATGCTTTGATTAATTAGCTGCATTTTTGTTTTATTTTCATTTCTTTTGGATTTATAAAAGGTTGGAGAAGAGGAAAAATGTTCAGTGATGTGATGGGACAATATAATAGACCTCAAAGACCATAGTTTCCCCTTAACAATGCATTATAATACAGCTTATTTTCCATCTTGCTGAAAATCGAAGAGTAGGCAATGAGGTAGAATTAAATAGTCTGCAACAACTTTCAAAAATTCACCCGTATGCTCTCTCCCATCACTCTTTCTCTCCACTATCTCTGTCTCTCCCTCCCTCCTCATCTTCTCTTTTCTTCTCTGGTATCAAATATTCTTTTTATGAAGTTCTATTAGCTCTAGAATCATATAATGAATGACTTGTAACCTTCAACTGACCTTGTCCCAAATTGAATCAGCAATAAATTCCCACCTAAACAATCTGACTGCAATTTTGTACAATGCCTGAGGATGAAAAGTAAATATCATGGTCAATGTCATATTTTTCACAACCAAGAAGAAAGTAAATATCATCGTCAAGGTCATATTTTTCACAACCAAGAAGAAAGTAAATATCATGGTCAAGGTCATATTTTTCACAACCAAGAAGAAAGTAAATGAGTGGGTGCATAGGGAAACCCTTCACATCAACCCAAAAATGAAAATTTATAAAATGATTGATCCTGAATTCTTCATCTTTAAAGCTTTGAATTTGATTAGAGTTGAATATTTTTTCACCAGCTCAAAAATTATGGGAATTTCATTGCGCCTAGGTAGCAAATTTCAATTTTGAGAAAATGAAGTTAAAAGTTGGAAAACAACAATACAAGGAGATAGGTTGCTTTACAAAAACGCAAAATGAAACCTTTTTAAAGGTTGTTTATGTGATAAATCTACTAATTGGACTATCAAAATTTGTTAAAACCAAAATTTCCCTTGAAATGATATATTTTGACTTTGAAAGGCCCTAGCATGAAATTAGCTTTTGTGAGATGTGATGGGTTTTCCTGTTCGCTCACACAAATGTAGGATGTCAGTCATTATGGGCTATTCAGTGATTATTGATATGCTACAGAAGAGACAAATGTACTTTTCTAATTTAAAAGTGCTTCCTGGCAAGATTTTCACTCCAACATTCCTCTCACACATTATGGGCAGATTCATGATAGGCGCTCTCCCTTAGCTTAATGACACGGTTTCCCTATGACTAATTCCAGTGAATAAAATGCTTGAAGAGCATCCTTACTAGGATTTAAACCTGGTACCTTTCAATATGCAAGCAACGTGTATCACCCAGAAAAAGATGCAAAGAAAGGGCTTTGCCTGAGTACTTAACGGATTGTCTTCCCATGTCTCTCTATAAAGCATTTTATATAAATTTTAAAATTTGAATTTGCATCAAAATTGATTTTCATTATGCATATGTTTATTAATCAACATAATGAAAATTACATTGAAAATAGCCATGTTCTTTACATTCATAATGAATTAGCTACATATTATGTCACACTCATTCGAATCATGCAGGGCAGTAAAACAATACTAGATGAAATAAGAAATAGGCCATTTGTACAGTTCAATGTATATAAAAAAAGTTACATAATCAAACAAATTTATCACCGTTTCCGTATATAGAAATAGTAAGAACCAGATCTCTAAGAAAATACCTCTGGGTTCCCCAAAGAGTCCTCATGAAATATGTTGAGCAGAACGTTTGTGACAGAGTAGATGACATAGTGGGTTATCGAAGCAATTTGCTAAAAATAGAAATAATAAAATTATTAATTTCTTCACGGATGAGTAAAACATGGTCGCATCCACTTATAACAAGATCAACATATTTTGATTTCACGGGATAACATTATTAAGATACTAACTACAGTGCAAGCCGGTCAATTGGAACACCACCGTTCCATGCAAATCGTTCCGATTAAGCGGTGTTCCAATTAAGCGGCGCCCATGATTAGAACAACCTTTTAGTGCATGCCATATGTACTCAATAATCTTGGATAACATCAGTACGCCCTTTATACCCCTTGTGCTTTAAAAACATGATTGTGTGGTATCTCAAATTATCTGGGGTTAAAATCTATATGATGGTATGAAGTGTTTCCTTGAAAAGGGCTCTTTACATTCTCACTCTAGTGTAGATCAAGTAACGGACAATATAAAGCAGTCAGATGTTGTCACTATACAAGTGCTAGAGTGCTAATGCTTGAATAAGTCTAGCACTTTCGATCGATAGTTCCTCTCGTCTACTAGATCTATCACTTTGGGGCATAATGTCGTTCTAAACGATTTATTTAAATTAAAAACATCACTTGTAAGCTAGGCCTAGGCTCCATCTCAGGTCTTGTCATGAAGAGGTAAAAGGAGAGGGAGAGAGAGAGAGAGAGAGATAGAGAGAGAGAGAGAGAGAGAGAGAGAGAGAGAGAGAGAGAGAGAGAGAG
>JASKDV010176313.1:0-13057 GCA_032466395.1 Aegires albopunctatus
CGTACTATTCTTGAAAAAATTGTTACCGAACTTTTGGCGAAAAAATGGTGAATTTAGGGGTTGTGGTTTAGGAGGAGAAGTGACACATGTGTTTCAACTCTTCGGTTATATCACTGAACATAAAGTGAAATTCTTTTTGGCCCCACCAACACACATGACACTCAGGTAACACATTCAGTGCACATTAAACTTCTTAACGAGACAATGAAACTTTTACCATCTTTCTTGTCACCTTCATTCATCCGCACGATTAAAACACATAAAACATCCGCCCTCTATCAGATAACCAACACTTTTATTATCTCCTGCTGAAGTCAACCTGGGAATTTTTCTCCTTCAGTGTAAAGAAGATTTTTTTTTTTTCTTATTGTGTTCTTCAGTAGAAAATACCGATATCCAACTCTTGACTACCATATGATATTTGAAAAATTATTCATATATCGATATTTCGATACGATATGCCCAACACTCTACTACAATCGTCATTTCTGTTTTGTTACTAGGAGTGGAGCAGAATATATAATGCTATGTCGTATCAGTAGTATATATTTATCCTTCTTTAATTTACATATAGTGTAAAACAGAAAAAGATGAACTTGCTTGGCTAATTCTTTTCAAGGCATTGAAATTAAGGACAAACATACAGTACCCTTTGTGATTCAAAGAAGAACTATTTTCAGTAAAACAAAGATACATAATGTTTCATTTCACTCTTTTTCATATGACACACCCATTATATCATTAATACTAAAATAAAGCTTAGGCCACCAACTAGCTCTTAATTCATGTAAATAAACTCCTTTGCTTGCATTGCTCATATCTCATTTATTTCCAATGGAATGTTTTATTCTAGTTTATGACCATGGTGTAAATCGAATTCTTCTGCTAATAAGTATAAGGCTTATGACATTTTTAACTTTAATGTCTGTCCCCCTGCATGTCCATTAGTTGACATCTTTTCTTTCTCCCTCAGATATTCAATAATTGTAGCTAGCATCACATGAAGTACTACTATACATGCTTAAGTTTACATAGAGACATACAGTGCTGCCAGCCAATACACATTTTTATATTCTGATAAAAATTTGAGACGAAAATACAAAAATACAAATTAGGTGATAAAAATACAAATTCAACATATCCAAGTTTTTGTTGGTTTTCGCTTCAAGACAGCATATAACAGGGCTTGTTGGTGTCCTTGAACTTGGACATTGCATGTTTAGTAAAGGGTGTGTATTAGTATACCATTATTTTAAAAAATATTTTATTAACCTTTCAACTTGGAATTTATTTCATTCAGGGTAATCTACTCTTTTTTAATTTGATTTATATATTTTAACTGGACCATGCATGTGTGTAGAATCAATATTTGAGATTTGAGGTTAAAAAATTATTAAGTAGGACGATGTGTGAACATCGGTTGATATAATACAAATTTGCAGATGAATACAAATAAAGTACTCTGTGGATACAAAGTCTGCAAATCTTTGGTTGGTAGTTCTGAATACATACTTCAATGAGAGTCAGTACATTATTTGATGCTGGCCTGTAAAGTACAAATAGAATTTTCATTTGTTCATTTCTTTTTTTCTATTTCTTCTTTTAGATTGCTGCTATCCCTGGAAAAGATGGCCATGTGGAACTGGAACAGAATATTCTTGATAACAAATGCAAACTAATGACGGCTTACTTTGGAGATGCTATCTGGCACTACTATTCATTGTAGATAGCGATAGTCATTGTCATAACTCATAACACATTCTTATTGGGGGAGGGGGGGAGCATTCACTAGTTCATCTTATTCATTTATGATTGTGACATTTATTTGCATATATCATTGTTGGTCAGTGCTAGATGTATGGCTAGCTAATTAAATGATCTCAAGTTTGAGTCCTGAGATGGGCACTGTGTGGAGTCCTTGCGAATGGCTCCTTACAAGCATTTCCTTTCTGTAATCATATATGTAAAATATGTTCCTGACAATGGGCAGAGTCGGATCATGTCACAATCTTTCAATGCAGAAAGTGTATTTCATTAGACTGCCACTCTGTGAAGTAATTCAGAAAGCAAGGCTTTCCAAAGAGTATGAAAAGCACATTTTGTGCATTTTGAAGATTGTGCTGAAGATCTTTACCAATATGCTTCTTTGTTTATTTCCATAAATAATTCCAAAACTCAGTCAAAAATTTTTCTTACAGTGTTGAATGTTTACAAAGAGATGTCACACTTCATGAAAAACCCTAAATTCAGGAAGAAAATGTAAGAGAAAAATATTGTTTTTTATCTGATTTTGAATTTGTTCATATGTCCTATAGTGAAAATATGGTTGATGCTTTACTGATTGATTGTTGCAATGGATATAATTAATAATCCAGTGTGTATGGTCCTTTTTGGAGATTTTAACAGTAATTTCTTAAATGTTTTTAATGGGTTAGGATATTTTCTCTGGCATCTTTCTCTGATTACAAATCAGGGGAATATTACAATGGCATATGGTATTATTTTTAATTCTGCTAATTCACTGCTATCTTTTGATACAATTATTATGTACAACACTGAGCGTTTACAATATTCTTTCATTGATTTTACCCATGATGTCAATGATTCTTGTTATTGGTGCTATTTGAATATGATGTTGATACAGTATTACACCTTCAAAGATGTTTCTCAATTTGAATTGGAATCCTTAAAAAGCAATCAGCTACTTGCTTGTGATTGTGCTTTCTTCCTTTCTTTTTCTTTACCGTTCATTAAGTGAAGTTGAGAGACATTGTCTTTTTTCACATTATATATTTTAGAAAAAGAAAAATAGCTAGGCAAATTTGCAGGTCTCAATTTGAAAGACTTTAGGAAGACATTAGGGGATCATGTGTTTTCTAGGTGTCATTATTGGACTTTAACATGGTGGGAAGGAGGAAGGGGCAGTCAAGGTGAGACAGAGAACATGGAGGGGGAGGGTGGGGAACTTACAAATGTCAGTTTCCTACCTATCATTGATGTATTGTCTATATAGGTTTAGAACTGACTCTCCTTTTGATGTAAATCATTAAAAAAAACAACAGGGCCACATGGGCAAGTTTGTCAGATTAATGAACAGTATACTTGTCTTTACTGCAAGATACTAAATTGTTGCCAATAATAAGCTTTGGAGTTGGAATAGTGAATTGTCGGATCCCTTGGAGAGAACAGAGAGAGATTTATTTTCATCCCAGCAAAGTCGATTTAGACATGTTTGTTGGTTTCATAAAGTCTGGTTTAATGACAGAAGTCTGTATTTCTAATCTAAAGACCGTGGCTATGAAAGTCATTCACAAATAATTAGGTTTTATTTTTTTGCCCTTTTTTATTTTAACATAAAGTTAGTTGCAGGATTAAATATTTGAGAATTGTGTGCTAGATTTTATGTAATGCGTATTTCATCATTGATTACTATTTGCTATTAATTAAGAGCAATTTAAAAGTTAGCTACACGATCTTGAAAGTATGGTCTATACTTTTTGCTCTTTATCTGACTTGCTATGGCATAAGAAAATTTTGGGGAAAACAAAGTTCAGAGTTGCCATAGTTGGCCTTCTTCCAGGATTATGACCCTTTGGTCGCCTTCATTTGGGCTTTAAATTTTTAAAGAAAATTTCACATCCTCCCCCCTTTTATGTGTGTTTATTTACCATTCTGCCATTCCACATGATACAATTAGGGAAATGGATTTTATTGACTTAATGATTATATGAGAGTTCTTGGTTGGGCCCATTTGATAAGTCAGCCCTCATTTTGGACTTTTAAAATGTAGTAGCAATCCTATCGTGGTCTCAGGTTGAAAACAAGATTATCTTTACATGAACATATACTGTAAGAATATGACAAGACAAAACAAAACAAAAATCAAGAAAAAAGATCAGTCTGGTAGACCTTTTCTGGATAGAGTTTTTAATGGTTGAATAATATTAAAAATTGTGTTTTTTAAATGGTTAAAACTTTGAAATTTCATCCTAGTTTTTGAATTTGCCCTTTTAGGAGTGTCGGAAAAACTACTCAGTTTATGTTTAAATATATCTTGTTCAGTATCTACTGCATTTAAATCTTGCTTTATGTATGTAGATTGCCTATCTCAAAGCAACTAGTGAGCATTGGGAAAAGAATATAATCTTTCCTGAGAGTTGATATTATTATCTAATTCCATTGTAAATAACATTCAATTTTCTACTTTTGATAATAGTTTTATGTTATTACACAAAAGTGCAAAAGTAACTTGACTCTTTGTTTACTTCTAGGCTTATCAGAATAATATTTAATACCCGAGAAAGACATAATATTATATATAAGTAAGCAGATAAATATATCTTTCTTATGATGCAATTGTTTAATGCAATTGAACTACTCTCAGGTTGTAAAACTTTGATTTTATTTTGTTGAAAATGCTCACCTGAAAATATTAATTGCAAAATCATCTCGCTCGTGTTAGGGATCAAAAGTTGTATCGTGTTCAATAGTATTAAGTCGTACAAGTAATGGTCAACCAGTAAATTCATGCACAGTTTTATTTCTAAAACGTTTTTCTTAGTAACCATAGAATGGAATTGGGAGCTCCATTGACACAACCAGAGACCTTGAAGATTGGTACATCTGAAAACTAAACTTGTTCTTATATGGAAGTAATAACATCCATTTAATCAAATACAACATCCGATGATCATTTATATTCTTTATTACAATCTGTTTCTTGAACATTCGAACTTTGTCTCACGGTTACTTCTGTATTGATAGAATATGTTTATGTTTATTTACACATGATCTCTATAAGCTTAAAATGTCAATTGAAGGAACTTTTAATTAGTTACTTTGTGCATGGTATTTTTGCAGCGGTCATTTTCAGTAAAAAGTTATCATCAATATGTTTTTTACCACATAATTACAGGTATGTCATTTTCAATCTCACTCTTATTTGAATTTTTATAAGAGATTAGACTATATCAGATTTAGTTGAAAAGTATATTTTAGTGATTTCACTTTTTTTTTTCCAATACATTTTTATCTGACTTATTTTTATTTACATTGAAAGGCTGACGTTTTAACATTGATGAATATTGTAAAAAATGATTGAAGAAGTACCAATGCTTTTATACTTATAACCTATTATGGTAACTCCCAAGTTACATGTACTAATTTTCATTCTACTAAGTCTATGAGAAGGATGTTAAATGTCAAGTCACGTTACTTTTGCTGTTGAATTTATGTTATGCTAAAATGTCAAAATGTATATATGATTTCAAATAATAAATATATTGTCATACAATCTAAGTTTTCAAAAATTTCTTTTACGACCCATATGAATAGTATATCTCTGCTATTTGTAATTGTTTTTCTCATTGGCTTAAACAATACATGTATAATTAAAAAATATTTTTTGCATTATAAATCAAACCTTTCAGAGGTTCAGTCCAAACCAGTTATTCCCAGGAATTTTTCCTATATAAAATGACCGGTTAATCCAAATTTTTACTTTGCCTCGACCCGCTTAATCCAATTTTGTTTGGGTCGATGGAGAACAAAAATTCAGACAAGATGAAAACAATTGCGCCAAAAATCAATTAAAAACTTCACAATTGATCCCCACAAAAGGCAAATTTCAAATGCAATTAAGGTAGATGCATAGATTACTGCACAAATCATTGCATCACACCTAACACCTTTTCACACATTGTCTGCTGTCGGCTTAAGCTTTACAGGCCACCTATTGTAACATAATTATATTGCAGCAAAGCAGCCGCTGTGAAGCCATCGTCTTCGATAACGTTAGAAACGGCTCCAAACAGATATCCATTAAAGATTGCTCCATAAAATGAGAAGCTTTTTTTTTTTTTATGTTACTAAGCACAACAAAAACAAAAAGAACCCAACAACATTGTAATGCAGCCAATGATCCCCCTGTATAAACCGTGCAGAGGGCAAGGTTTTCCCTTATTGCATGCTATACATCCAAAAATTTAAGCTCACTATATGAAATTAGGCATTTTCGGTTATACCAAATTCCCAGGTAATCCAAATTTTTTAAAGAAACCTGACCGATTTGGATTAAGTAGGTTCAACTGTATTCTGCATTTACCAAATACCTCTGGTATCTTTACATTTGTTTTTATCATTCTGTCCAACATCTTAATGATGCATAAAAGGCCTAGATTGTGAGCATTTACTCATTGCTTGATATTAATAATTCTTTCAGTTCAGGTTTACATTTCAAGTAAACTCTGTCCACATTTATGACATACAATCACCAACACAATCACTTATTGTACAGTGAGCTGAAATAAAGAAGGCAATCATCATGGGAAGGATAGAGCAGAGTTTCTTAGAACCACTTTGGTATTGCACCCAATGCTAAAGAAAAACAAGAAAAGCCCTTTAATACTATGGTAGTTTTCTACATTTGTTATAGAATGCATATTTATCATCCTACCCTGCCTACATTGGGGTACATAAATAGTCCTCATCCTACCCTGCCTACATTGGGGTACACAAGTAGCCCTCATCCTACCCTGCCTACATTGGGGTACATAAGTAGCCCTCATCCTACCCTGCCTACATTGGGGTACATAAATAGCCCTCATCCTACCCTGCCTACATTGGGGTACATAAGTAGCCCACTTTGGTGCTAGCGGATGGCAGTTTTCAAAGTAAATGTAATGCGAATTCATGTAGGCCTACTTGTGCAGAGTGCTACACAGGAAACAGCACCAGGGAAAGGATGGATTACTTTACATCCTGGTTTTACAACCCTTCATTCACACCTAGTAGGGACAGGCCATTCAATGTGAAGAATTCAATTCAATGCAACATTCTTTATTATTGCGAGTAATCGTTATCCTTGCAAGGGAAATTATACGGATGTTTTGATTTTGATTTTATTTTGCATGGTAAAAATATAAATACATATTTATATAAAGATCACTAAAACAAAGTGTCTATAAAATGTATAGATATGAAATCTTAAATAATATATAATTGCATACAACTACTCATGCAGTCTTAATCCATTAATTTTCCATATTCCAAGGAAATGACCTTTCTTACAACAATCCTTTTACTCACACACATACAAAGTAATTGTTTCGCCTATGCTAAGAATTAACATTATTGCTTTCTTAGAGGAGAAAATTCGCAAGATAACCAGCAAATATACACAATCAGTATCATGCATTCATTAATGGTATGTAATGCTTGTAGAAAGTTATAATGATTGCATCCATAGTTACTAAATGTTTGCCAGATAAAGATTACATTAATGATAAAACTTAATTCCATTGGTGACTAATATCAATTCAAATGAATAGAAAAGATTGAATAAGAATAACAAAACAACAACAAAAAGCAACATCAAAAAGAAAATGGCAAAAAAATAACCCCACAACAAAAAACAAAAACAGTATTATCAGACATCAATGATAAAACATGTTATTAAAATGAAAAGGAAATACACATGACGTCTCATACTAAGTACATTTATGTACATGACATGCCCTACCACTCATGGCATTCCACATTAAAGAAGGAAGATTAATAATATGAACAGCGATAGCGGTACGTGGTAAAAATCATAAGCTTTTGAAACAGAACAAGGAAGGGAAACCAGTACTTCCTCTTACTCTTTATTTCTCAGCTTTATAGTTTTCCAAGTACATGTATACACGTGTGTATTACCCGTGCACATTGTGATCAGAATTGGAGGATAGAATAGTAGCACATAATAATGTCATTAAGGGTATGATTTGCTTTCCTGTTGGTATTAAAATGTATTACACAAATAAAAGAACGGATGAATACTAACAAGCTCAAACATAATGAGGACAAGACAGATGATTGTGTTTAAAAAGAAACGTTCAGAGACACTAGTTACGACTATCAATGTCGTTAATGATGTAATTTCGAATTCCCAATGTTTTAGAAAGTTTGGTGTGTTTTTAGATGAGTTTCTTGACATTAAGGAACACACAAAGCGAACATCTCAATCTGTCCATAACCTTTTAAGACAAATCGGTCGAATAAGAGAATTGCTGGATCAGTAGGCTGCAAAACTTCTAGTCCATTCAATGATAACTAGTCGCTTAGACTATTGCTATCCTTTGTATTTTGGTCTTCCAAATTGTACTATTGATAGGCTTCAAAAACTCCCAAACAAAACTGCTAGAATTATTTCACAATCAAAATCTAGAGATAGTATTAAGCCTATTTTGCAGTCTCTTCAATGGTTACCCATTGATACAAGAATTTGTTTCAAAATTGCTTGTTTGGCTTTTAAATGTATTCATGATTTAGCGCCTGACCACCTCAAATCTCTTTATCAGATCAGAGGCCCACCCAAAGCCTTACGCTCGTCATCAGATGTTGTCCTTAAACAATCTATATGTCGTTCCAATTTTTTACAAAGATCATTTCAATATGTTGCTCCATCTAAGTGGAATTCCCTATCCGTTCCTACTCGACAGTCAAATTCCTATTGCTCTTTTAAAAAGAACTTAAAAATTAAACTTTTTAAGCAAGCCTTCAATTAGTTTATCATGTAAAAGTAAAAGTGTCTCTTTTGTCACGTTTTATGTAGATATCAAACTATAACTCTTAGTCATCTCCTTTAACTCGTTTTACCCCCTTCTTCAAAACTGTTATTATGTCCTACCTTAACTTTTGTTGTTGTCCGTTACTGTCATCCCATCTTTCAGTATATATGTACAAACCTTTTTAAACAGGTTCTACGAGAAATGATAGTATGATTCTTTTCTTCAACGTGAAAATATTCGTCTTAATCTTATTAAGAGTTTATTCCCAATTATTATGTATGCCTATTATTGTAAAGTGCCCTAGAGCTTCTTTTGGGATTAGATCGCTATATAAATTGTTTTATTATTTATCATTATCATTATTATTATTACACGGCCTTAAGTCCACATGAATTTAATATTCAATTAAAATCAACTGCTCAAAGCGTCCCATTTAGGTTTGTCATTATCATAACATCGTTTCATTGTACATGGAACAAACAATACAATGAGCACAAATAAGCAAAGCTCCATGTCAAATGCCGGTCTTTCTGAAAGTGATTGTCCTATTGGTACCATTACACTGTGTCCAGTGTCTATCCAAAAATAAATAGGTAATGGTGGTCGAGAAATCCAAATTAACAATTCCCACATCATGGTAATTTCGACCTTGGGAATAATTTAGGTTTGAATGTGCTTGTACTTTTTTGTTTTAATTATGACGGTTGTGGGGCATTGGCTATACTAGGCCGTTGGTGTCGGTATTGATTCGGGGCTGTCTAAAGTTTTAATCACCGTCCCTGTGTAGAAGTGTATCGGAACACACCCCTCCATTCTCCAAAAAAGCAAAACAAGAAAACAACAACAACCCCAAACAAACCAACAACAAAATGGAAAAAAAATAAATTACCCTAATGTAAAACAAGGATGTACATTGGCCTTATGCCAAATATGTGATGCAACATGATAATGATAATTATAACATACAGATTCACGCCAAACACTTTACTTGTGTTACGTTCCACTTCAGTGAAACACCAAAGGGACTCTAATCTTCATTGAAAATAACTCCATACAAAAGAAAATGCTATTTCAATCATAGTACAATTTACATGTGTACCACTGTATAGTTATCAACACAGATCATAGTCACGGAATTGCATATTATGTGGTTTAAAATTACGATAATAGAATAGAATATATATAGACAATTAATTAGGCTATATTACCTTTGTGACAATAATTAAGATAAGCATGATTGTGAGTGCGTGTGTTTTAACCAGGTTGATTTGATGCCCTTTTTTATACTTTACTTGGGAATATACATTGTTAGCATATTAATATATAACCGTACATGCATGAAGTTTTAATTGTTCGCGTTGGAATATACGCTCTATTACCAATTATATAATTTTCAATTAAAGACAATATTTGATTAAAGAAAAGGATAACGAAGGACGGAATTATCTGATTATAAAGTCCTAAGATGTACTATATCCCCTCTCTGTGTCGTTTTTCTCATTTCCACTTCCATCATAAACCTACGTAATGACAATGTAATGATTACATTGGAGTGGAAAGGTAAAAATGAAGTCTTAGACTACGAATCCACAGGCCTGACAGACAACGTCTAACAATATTAATTGTAACATTATAGTTCACCACTAATTGGTTTTCCACATCAGCCAGACCACAACGATCGGAATTTTATTTTGCATCCGCTCTCTTCGAGCATATCCTGCCAGAGAAATATCTGTGTGGACGTTGTGGTCAAGGGGCCTAAGCCGCTATGAAAACTCATTTAGTCCACAACATGCACAGAATCATAATGTAGATTTTTGCAAAAGCTACCGGTGGCGCTGCTCTGCAGCCGACGATAGTCTTCTCTTGGTCTTCCCTCGAGAGAAACCAAAAGACAGAGTGCCCTAGAGGACAATAAAGGCTTTATTTATTTATTTATTAATTATTTATTTATTTTACAACAGAACGATGAGTTTGATCATGGTCAGTCCTAGTTGACGTCTGGAAATCTTTTTTTATCCGAAGCAAGAAATAATTAATGCGGATAAGCACATTGAACTCGTATTTCACTTTTACTGATGTAATCATACAGAACCAAACTTACATCCATTTGAGTGAAAGGACAAACTGTTTGACTTCTCAATTATTATGAAGCCCATCACTTTCGACGGATAGGAATAATAATGTAGGGAGAATCAATATTAACGTATGATTAAAATCATTGTCTTTGAGGCAATGATTACTTGTTGGATTGTTTCTACGTAGTTGTTCATGCCCTTTCATTTGTATGTAATTGCATTAAAGGAATGCGATAATATCACACGAATGCGAGAATGCCCATTCAGTTTTTTATGAAACGACACTATTCAACACAGATACATTATTGATTCCATTTTCTTTCCACCGAATCACCTCCACTGTATGTTGATTATCTGTCATTAGGGAAATCCCATAGCGATTGATTAATTATTTGCTCTTGTTTCATTTCACCGAGAGATTATACATGGGATGAATATTGCGATGCTAATAAACAGCATTGACTGAGATGATATGATATTGCCTGAATTGGCGATGATTCTATCAACAGCATCGAGAACGAATGGTTTGTCTTTTTTAGTTTCTTGCTTTGATGGCGATATCGTTGTGAGAATGTTAGATGTGGTGTTGGTTGGAGAAGAGGTCTCTTTAGAAATTGTTGCGATTGATGTCGATGCAGTTAAATCGTAAGTTGTGCTAGTCAGTGTATGATCAGTTGTAATCGTTTCGTATGTTGTCACTGTTGATAGTGATGATTGTTCTGTTGTATTTTTCATTGTAATGGCTGTTGATACAGAAGTATTAAACATAACTTGTGATGTTGGGTTTTGAGTGCTTTGGGTTGACCGTTCTGTAACTTGTGAAGTTTCACTTGAAGCTGCGGTTGTTTTTTGGGTGCTCTCTGTTGATTGTTCGGTGGAATATTGAGTATCCGGTGATGTCATTTCCGTTGACGTACTTGTTGAAGGAGGCAGTGTTATTCTGTCCGTACTCTGCGTTGTAATCCCTGTCGATTCAGTGGAAGACTGAAGTGAAGTAAACTGAGATGTTTCGGTTGTTGGAGATTGGATTGTACTTGTTTGACTGCTTTGTGATGTTAACTCTTCGGTAGACATCGTTGAAAGTTGGGTCTCTGGTGATGTCACTTTGCCAGTCATATACGTCGAATCGGACGTAATCGATGTTGTGCTCTTGACTGTGATTGATAAGGTGGTACTGTCTTCTCCTTCAAGAGATGTTGTATTTGATAAAGTGGTAGATTCAATTGGCAGACTTGTTGCAGTAGATGATGCTGTTGTTGTCGCTGACTTTCGTGACGTGAATTCACGGCTACGTTTAAATCCAATTTCTGCAGTAGATCCATTGTAACCAATATCGTTGTCCAGCATTTCTTGAGTTACTGAAAAAAACAAACAAACCCAAAACAAATAATAATAGTAAAGTGATTGTGAATACTACGGCGCTTTTTCACAGTTTTGATGTTGATTGTCAAACATAATACGTATTTATAAATCAACTTTTAATCGATGAATTTGTTAAGATTAGTAGATGCATCTTTGCAAGCTAATTGCAAACTTTCGAAATAATAGAATATTTTCAAATAATGTACTAGTATAATTATGCCTTGAAATCTGTTGGCTTCCGAATGTCACATGACTCTCCTTCCTAATTGCTTATTATAACTAGGAATTAATTCATTATTATTATTATTGATGGAACAATTGACTGCTTTTTGAATGAGAGCAAATATATATAATATTAACAAAAGGCATTATTGTAATAATTATGATTAAAGGCCCATGGGCATTTTAAACTTTAAACCAACCTCCAGTAAAATATGCATTAAAATTACAATTATATCTAGAGCTCTACATTTTCAATAAGACACCTAATAACACACCTAATAACACACATAACAACACACCTAATAATACACCTAGCCTTACAAAGACAAGAGTTGACTCTCAGCCTTACGCAGACCATAATTAGAAAACCAGCCTTACAAGGACCATAAATACTTAATCCTACTTCACAACTATAATTATGTCATTGGAGTGAGTATTGTTAACTTCATCCTGATCACAGATCCAAATTATAATAATATTCAAGGCACCCGAATCCCGTCAAGATTAATAATTACAACCAAAGGCCTACGCCGGGAAAACTAGAGTCTATGAGCCAAACTATCAGTCCAAACCAGAAAACTAATAATGTTTAATGTCTTTCATTTTCGGGAAAGAGGGGAGGTGGGTGGGTGAGGATTTCGGTGCACTTTTTCGAAAATTTCATGAGATTAGGGATGACCCTGGTGCCGGAACCCGAGACGGTACCTGAGCCTTTCTATCTGATATATTTAGGAGGTTCAAGGCGGTGTGATTTTTCGACGCAACGGCTTTATCATCATCATCATTATTATTATTATTATTATTATTATTATTATTATTATTATTATTATTATTATTATTATTATT
>JASKDV010176324.1:0-13056 GCA_032466395.1 Aegires albopunctatus
GTGTGTGTGTGTGTGTGTGTTGCCGCTAATCTTCTAAACCGCTGGACACACGGTGTTCATATATTTCCATGATCAATAGGAATGAACTGGGGGTGGTTTTAAGCTTATTGAATTGACATTATTGCCTTTGGTTTATCCGCCTTACTCTACATGTCTAGCCATTGAAAGCGAAAAAAATTCGGAGTCGGACATTCGTAGACAGTCCGACATTCGTAGACCTTTGTCGAATCCAATCCATTGTTAAGATTATTGGTCTCACTTCCGTTTATTAGAGAGTACGCATAAATCTAGATCTAGAATCTATAATGTATAATTAAATATAAATAAATAATATAGATCTAGATTCTAGATCTAGAGCGATGATGTACGCAAAAATAAGAATATGCAGATATACACCTAAATCTAGATTATAGAGATTTCTAGATCTAGTTCTAGAGGCATCGGCCCCGTTCGAACCAATAAGTCGAACCAGGCCTAATTGTAACTTATATAATATATGACATCATTGTACCATCAGATCTGGTTCATATGGAGGCTACTCATAGATCACTTGGGGGACACTGGTTCAGTAGCAACAACAAAAAAAAATAATAAATTACTTACAACTTACAAATAAGTTATTTTTTCCTCTTTCCCGTGCATCGCCGGGAACTCTGCTAGTATATTATATTATTATTAAGTTGCTATGTCTATTGTTATCATTTTGTGTTGGTATTTAATCCAATTCAAATGTCCTTTTTGGATAATAAAGTTTATCTTATCTTATCTTATCTCATTTCTTTAACCCAAGAAGGGAGCGCGTCTTTGCTTCTTAGAAAGAAACAAGAAAGAATGAAAGAAACAGACAGGAGGTATATGTGGGGAAAAGAGCTTAATATAAATTTGGTTGATTTATGTTAAAATCGAATAAAGTTTGTATATTTCATGTTTCATCTGGGTTCACATATATTATTCACATATTATGATCTCCCTGTCTCATAATTAGTCTCAGTACTAGAACTAGAACTTATAATACGGTCTTTGGGGCATAATATTATTATAATCAAGGAGTTAGCCATGACCTCTGCACGTTAGTTACCGGTACTGGGCGCAATCATGCATTTTCTGTGTGGTCCGTAAGAACGAATTTGTCAAGGATTGCCAATAATATTTAAAGAGAGAAATTGTATTATAGCTTAAGTGTAACACACATCTTTCAACACCAATTATCTTATGAGAGAACCTACCTCCTTCCTTGAACCAAGGAAACACAAACTCCTTCCTATTTCAAGATAAAGATGAAATTTAAAGTATGTCTTTCCTCACCAAATTTTAATTAAAAAATCAAGATATTATGCTCTACGTCAATTATCAGCATAACAGCAAATTTTCAACTCCCTAGATATCATACAGAAGAGCAGATAATTATTAGCGTTTTCTGGCTAACATTTAGATTATTAGAATAGTTCTCTGCGTTTGCCGTGTAATCTTTTACTACCAAAGTGAGTGAGTCAAAATGCGTGTCGGAATTAAAGTCGTCCTGAGTGGCAGCGGGAAACGAACTCACAAACTCTCAATTGCAAGGAAGCTTCACTTACTACTTATTCGGCCACGATTTCGTAACAACGACTGTCGGGAATATAGGGTAGTTGGAACTTGGTTATAAAAATTGTTACCCTTTCAATCCATAGAATTACATCAGCTATCTTAGATGAAATATAATAAAATATTACATTAAGTGTATGCTTTTTTGCTTTTTTATAACTCTAGATTTCCACTTTCCTTTGTTAACCTTTGCCTACGCAATCTTTAGAGCCTCGTGCCGCCATGATTGATTGTCGACTTGAATGAAGATTAAATTTCCATTTGGCATTTACGGTTATTTCCCATCAACAGACATGAAGGTCTGGTGTTTTATAATCATTGTTTCATGTTATTTCTATTAGAGGGACGAGCTGTGTAATAATGATAATAACAGTACATTTGTATAGCGCCTTTTACCTAGGTCTCAAGGCGCTCAAATAAAACTCGACATTAATAACATACATATTATAGTACATTGTACACAGATATAATATACATCGTTTAGTGAAGATTACTAGATTAAGAGGAAAAAGAAAATACATATTATTATAATATACATAGTTCATGAATAATTTAGGTTAGGTTACACAGATAACAAAGCTGAGTCACAGATTAATCTATATATTTTTGAAATGTTGTCACTAGCCTAGGTCTTGATTCACCTGACTTGAGGTGAGCTGGTTGCGTTTGAAATGAAAAAAAAAAATAAATAAATAATAGCTTACGAAAACTGCCCTTGCGAACTGATTATCAAAGCTCAAACCCGAGCTTTCCCATAGTGAATCGCGGCCTTCAAAGGAAATTGCATGTAAGTTGCATGGAAATCGCAAACTGTTCAAAGATCTCCAACATCACAAAAAGTTTGATAATAATGACACCAGAACTGCTCGAAAGTGAACAAAATGCGGGCGGCCCATATCGTTAAAATTTCAACTGCTAAATATCCCGACAGTTTGCGGACAGGATTTTTTTTCCCTTCTTTTTCTGTTTCTTGCAAATACCAGGTTTGAAAAAAAAATCTTCACCTGCATATATATCCGCATAATCCCCCATCCCTGATAAATACACATCTTTGTGTACTCCAAAAGTAAATGCCTTCCATAAATACACATCCATGTGTATTCCAATACACATAAATTCCACATAAATATGTATTCGAAAAGAAGGTGCCTTTTTGATAAATACACATCTTTGTGTACTCCAAAAGGACGTGACTTCCATAAATACACATCTATGTGTACTCCAAAGGGAGATGTCTTCCATATATACATTCCGTAAATAAGTACTTCAATGGCGCTTGAGAAAGAAAAAAAAAAAAAAAAAAAATCTATGCCACAATAAACACCAAAAAGATATCATGAATGGATATCAAAGAAAAGAATGCTAAAGCTAAACAATTTACCTGCTGCTCCAATTCCTACAAGGGCTGAACACAGATAAAGGGCCCATACCATTGGCTTCAGGAATGACAGGATGAAAAGACTTGTAAAGAGAAATGAGTGCAGTAGAAAAATGAGTATTCTATCTTATAATGAGAAGCGGACAACATATGTTATATCATTCGATAAAAAGTGAAATTAAAGTTGCTATTATATAGCAGCCATTATCACAGCTTAAAATGATTATATATTATTATGATTATAATTATTATAATAATTATTATTATTATTATTATCATTATTAAGCTCAAAGCATTATATTACAATGACTACTCTACTCCTCTGATTGTCAGCAACTCAGAAAACACAAGACTAGATGCAATTACTTTATTTGAACTTGAACAACTCAGTCCTAAAGGTCAGGTACTCATTCTCACCTGAGTCAAGTGACAGCTGGTTTTAAATGAATGCTGTTTGAGGGTTAATCTATGAGGCCATTGATGCTCCTAAATTAGAATATATTTGCTACAGGTCCAATATGTTATATCATGATATACAATTTTAAAAACTCAAGGACATTTTCATCTAATACTTTATTAAGCCACTGATCATTTCAAAAGTTTGCCAAATAATACTGTACCTATACCTTGGTCTATCCTTATTTAGTAAAATGTGAATCAAAAAAGGGTTAATTTTAATATTTAAGTCATTAACATGGGATCTATTACATTTGCAAATACAGAAAAAGATCAGCAAATAAGCAAGCAAGGTAAGTATCACATATACCAAGTTTAGAATCTTCCATTTCAGTTTTCTTTCTGTTGATCTTCATCAAATTTAAGTTTTCTTTCTGTTGACCTTCATCAAATTCAAGCCAAAAACTGGAGTCAGATTTGTTAACCATGACCCGTAATAAACACACTACAAAGACTGAAAACTAGAAAGTTTACTCACAAAAACAGTAGAGCTCCAAATACCATGGATATTTTAGGTCCCAGTACACTTACAACTGATGGTGCTGCCCAATTAGACACAGAGAAAACTGCATAGAGAATCCCAAGGCTATATGAAAAAAAAACAGAGAAAAAAAACATGGAGATTGAAATGAGATTATGATTGGGGTTTCGTAAGTTTGGGTTGGTGGTGTTATCACTGTGAGCAACATCTACAAAGTGGAAACAAATTTAATATTTCATGATATCAATTCCAAAAATATCTATACAATAATTAATATCACAGTTTAGACTCACTTAAGAAATTACATGTACAGTCATCCCTCCCTAATCCGGACCTCTGTAATCCGGATCCCTCCGTTTGTTCTTGTTATTTTTTTGTATGCTAAACACTAAACTGAAAAATAAAATTCCGAATCCGAACCCCCCTTATTGGAAACGAATCACTACTTTTACCTCTCTAACCCAAACATTTTCTCCACATCAAAAGCAACCAACGAACTTATCAATATTATCATAATTGATGTCTGGTCACCAGGCTTATAAAGAATCAAGACGGGAACCGGACGAACTTTTCTCATATCTATGCGATAGATAACGAGACCCCAGACTGGCCTTTTGTCTTCATTGCTCGAGCCGCGTCATTCACTAGTGTTGTTGCAGGTGAATGTGTAAACTTGTGAATGACCAGCTGACATAAGTTGTCAATCACCATTCGATATGACTCCACCCCCTTTCGTTCGATGCAATATAGTAGGTGTTCGTTTTGACCAATCATATTTGTCTGTTTGATCATTGATAAGTATGATTACAATTGCTTTTTTTAATTGATCTAAAGCTTGGATATTTAGTCATAGCTCGCAGACCTTCTCACCACTAGACCCTAAGGCCAACTTAAAGTCCAAGTCTATTAAGTCTAAACATGTCGTTGCCAAAGCGAAGAAGAACAGAGATACCTCTTCAGGTGAAGCACGAGTTGGTGAAAAAAATTACAGAATTCCAGTACAGCAATGGTAACATTTGCTATGTTGCTGAGAACGGAGGTGTTCGGATTAGAGGGAACTGAATGTACCTAGTTTGTTTTGTTTCTTGTTTTCTTTTCTTTTAGTTTTTTTTGGGTTTTTTAGTTCATGTTGGGTTTCATGATAATAATTCTAAAAATATCTATATAATGATTAATATCACAGTTTAGAGTCACTTGGAGAATACCTAGTTTGGATTGTTTTTGGGGTTTTTTTGGTTGCTTTGTTTCGTTTCTTTTTCTTTGTTTTTAAGTTTCATTTCATATTTGATTTGACAAATATAACAAAACTGGGAAATTCTATAAAAAGGCAGTATTGGGGCACTGGGGGTCATGACCTTGGTGTCGCCTGTCCTCCCAAGGGTGTAAGAAGTTTAAGGCCAAAACACCTGCTCAAAGAGGGTTCTCTTCTCTGAAGACCTAATACTGTCTCGCTCTATAAAGAGTTTGCACAAACTTGACATAGTTGACACCTTTGGCTCTTTCAAAAATTCATTATTGTACAAAGTAATTCCTTCTGTTAACTGCCCATATGAAATCATCATTGTTTTCAAGTTTGCTCCAAATTATGCAACCATAATTATTGCTGACATTGGCTTCCTCTCATCATTAAAAGCAAAAGACCATCGCAACAATAGCAAATACATTAATTGCATTACATCTAGGTTTATTAGTTGACGCTGTATCAAGTGCAACCAAACGCTCAGAAAAACGCAGCTATGTGTTACATTATGTATTATGTTTCATTTTTCTCAAATATTATCTTATTACGGAAAAATAACATAAAAAATGATTTAACATATACTAAAATATATTTTGTATATCATGGATGATGTAGTAAGTGTAAAAAGCGAGTTGGCATTTTGTGTTACTTACAGTAGTAACGTATGACTACACCTCTAATTTAAGACTGTCAATCCATTCCCTGAATTCATCCCATGCTCCCAGGACTGTCACATAGCCACCATTAAGGCTTGTCACTAGGCAATAAAGGACAATATGGTCTGTTGTCTCAGGTCCCTTTTGGCAATTGCGGCAGGCCTCAGATTTCATCAAATTCCATTTTTTCATGTTGGCCGAAGTTCTTTCTTGTCTTATAAGGTGGTGGTTACGTGTGTTGCTGGTGAAGCCTGGCATTCTCTCAATGGGGTCCTTTATGATGTCGCCTCCCCTAGGAGCGTCTTGTTCCACATCATCCTCCACTCCTCCTTCAGGCTGAAGTTATCACATTTTGAGAGGTAAAACGGTCTAGATTTGAGTCTGGATGTTGTCGGGGATTTATCCATTACTTCTTTCACTGGAATGTTGTCAATGGTTTCCTCTAGCCTTGCGTGAAATCTCTAGTTTGCTTCTTTTCGTCAGAATGCAGGTGGTGAGATGCCGCTCAGAGTTTGGAGCCATTGGGTTGGGATAGACGAGACACCCTGATACTATACTCATCGATTCCCTCAGCTTGACATCAATCAAATTCATGTGGGGGTTTCTAATCCAAACTGGGACACAGTATTCTCCCACGCTGTAGCTGAGTGCCAAGACAGATGTTCTCAGTACTTGTTGTGAGGCTCCCCAGGCGGTGCCTGCAAGTTTTCGCATAAGACAGTTCCTTTTGGCAATTTTATTTGCATTTCCTTTGAGTTGTCTGCGGTAGTTGTGTGGGTTTATGTATGTGGTAATTTGTTCAAGCACAACTCTTTCTAGAAGTGATCTAAAGCTTAAACATAAGTCCACATGTCCAAACAGTGTCGTAGGCTGCTGATAGATCTATCAGGCCTGCTCCTGTCTTCTTTTTAATTTCAATTCCTGATTCTATATAGGAAGTCAGTGCAAGGACTTGATCCATAGTGCCTCTTTGTGGTCTAAAGCCTGCTAGTTGGTGTTGAAACAGTATGTGTGGGTTTATGTATCGGGTAATTCGTTCAAATACAACTCTTTCTAGAAGCTTGTATAATATAAGCAGCACAGAAGAGATATAGGTTTGCCTGGTTTTAGGATGGCAATTACTTTGGCATGTTTCCATATATTTATGGGATTACTTTGGCATGTTTCCATATTTGTGGAAACAGTACAGTACTTACTTACAGTAAGTAGAGTGATGTGTTTGTGCAACGCTAGTTGTCTAGAGTGAATGCGTGTAAGTGTCAGATAGAGAAAGGAGTTAGAGAAGAAGAAAGTGAAAGGAAGGGAGAAAGAAAATGAGAGAGAGAGAGAGAGAGAGAGAGAGAGATAGAGAGAGAGAAAGAGAGAGAGAGAGAGAAAGAGAGAGAGAGGGACAGAAAGAGTGAGAGAAGAGAGACAGAGGAAGAGAGAGGCAGAGGAAGAGAGAGACAGAGGAAGAGAGAGGCAGAGGAAGAGAGAGACAGAGGAAGAGAGAGAAGAGCTTCAATGCTTAGCAAAAATGGAAGGTTGAAATACAACCACCTAAGCGAGCTGCCACTCAGTACAAAATTATTTAGAATTTTAACAATAACAAGCATAATTCTGTTTCAAGTTTATTTATAATTTAATTGACCTGCCCATTTTAACTTCAATATAGAGTCTAGATCCAGATTCTAGGTTGATCAAATGATTGTGACTTAATTTTGCATCTCTGAAACATTTTTTATTATTTCCTGTTTTGCCCTTTTGTTAGGATTTCTATAAATGTATTTGGGAAGGTCTATTTAGGGCCTAGATATTGTTTTGGATCTTGATTTTTAAATCTACCATTCTCTCTGTTTTGATTTGTGACTGAATGAGAAGTTTGAAGTAGAAAAGGCTTTTGACGCCTAGGCTACTTTCTTCAGCAAAAGAATTCCTATACCATTCAATCGCAATTGATACCGTTTAGTAACTTGGTCACAAATGACAATCCCTATTATCATTACAGTTGAACCCAGTTATAATGAAATCGGATATACTGAAATCCTGGTTAAACTGAATTTTTTTCAAAAAACAGAATTTTTACTATATAAATAATCTGAACGTAAGCCCGCTTAGTGAAATATTTTTGGCCGGATGAGAACAGAAATCTCAGAAATTCTCGGCCATAAGAAAACGGACTCCAGCCACAAAGAAAACAATATAAAAAACAAAAACAACAACAAAACATTGGAACGCAGTGAATGGCAGTCCTAAGTCCACTTACAAAATGGCTGATATGGAGGGTTTCCTTTCCATTTACGTGATTATCACCCGAGACACACTATTATAGGTTACTAAAATACCTCTTCTTAGCGATATTGAGTCATTATCGGTTTATACTGAAATCTTAGTTATTATACTAAAATTTTCAGAAATATTTTTGAGTTTCAGAATAAGCGGGTTCGACTGTATTATTATTATTATTATTATACATCATCATTGGTAGTAGCAATATCATTTCAATACCTACTTTTAAAAGGTCTAGAAAATAAAAAATAACCTTAAATAGGCACTTCCATGGAAATGGGGCACCCCATCCAAGACAGCTTTCTGAAATTTTTTTGTAAAAGAAAATACATTCAGATTCAATGACTTTGGAAAAATGTAAAAATTAAAATCACAAAAATCTGACATTTTCAAATCATTATATATACAACATGACAATAAGAATGTGGGAAAACAGTATTCATGTCTTTGGGAGGGAGAGAATGAAATCTGCATGCGTTTAAGCAGTAATCTAACAATTTGAAACTGTAAATAAATGACCCGCCTGTGTTCACACGGGAAGTTTGGGGTATTGCAATTGAAGTCATTACTAAATTAATTACTCCCATGGGGGTAATCATAAAGCATATATCTTAAAACCCCTTTCCGCAACATATGTTTCGATTCGAAGAAACAGGTCACAGATGTCTAACTCAGCAAAGTACAGTGAACAATTCTAAAATAAGATAGGCCTACTGAAAATGATCAACTCTGTGCTTGAACGGTTTGAAAAATCTTTTTGATTGAGGTCAAGACATATATATGTTTCTTCGAAGCAGAACATATATATGTCACACTGCTGGTTTCGAGCTGTAGGGGTTAAAGTTAAAGTTTAAATTTTTTGATTCCATCAAATTTTGGATTGTTTCCAAACAATCATATCTTTATCTTTCATAAAAACTATCTTTTAAAGTTGAAATAAACATATGTTAATGATTAATTAAGGATTTTTTGATCCCCCTTTTTCATCAGCTTCAATTTCAAAAATCTGCATTTTTGACAACCTTAGAGCCAAATTTGAAATGTAAGTCAATTACCGAGCCAGACCAAATGGGTATCAAAAGAAAGTACAGCCCTACCTCTTCACATTCCCATTTAAACAAAGGCCAACTGGTCAAAAGATCGCCATGAATGAATGGACATGAGATAAAATTTGAAGAATTTAAATTGCCCTGTCATGACAGGAGGGTGTGGCTTTTCAAAAGGGGTGTCACCTCACTGTGTTAAAGTAAACCAAAAATAATTGCCTTTCCTGAACATGAAGCATAGTGCTTTGTCTTGCCTAATTAAATGTGAACTTGGCTTACTAAACCGTATGTGAAATATAGTGTTGATTTTCTAACGAGAGTTAGATATTATCACTAAGTGCATGCACAATTTAATGCAAATCGGGAAATAAAATCAACAATTGCCCATTGTTCGTTTGTCCATCCATCATTGAAGCTGGTGAAAAAGATTCTCCATCTTCAATTGTCAAAGGCAGTCATTTTTGTCAATATATATTGTAGACAATGTGACAACAACACTGCCTCAACATAGCATCTATTTCAAATAATTATATTTTAAAGTCAAAGAGCCCTTAAAAAGAATTGATTATATGCTCGATTTAAACAAACACAACAAAAAGTGACCCAGTTTTGTTAGCATCAAATATTCTGGCTGATGGGGGAAGGAGAGACCACACAAAAATCCATTGCAGAATCAACCCCCCCCTACCATTTTATTTCTATATTAGCAACTAAAGGAAGGAATATGATGGGCATATACTCATGATATAATTATATCACATGAGAGCTCAAGCCATGCACTTTAATTTGATATTATATTTATGAAGATTAGACTTTCCATTACGAAGATATGGCGAGTTTTTGAGGATGGATGGATATTTATAATTAAACACTTAAAAACTGTTGCATCTATTTTTTCAATTTGCATCAAAATTTTGCATCCACCAACTATGAAATAATATCTAACACAGTGGATTGTAAGCCATAATTTTCATTTTCTTCTCTTTGAGGATTTTAAGCGGTGCAATATCTAGGCCTATGATTCACATGATCCTCATTGAAACTTTATAAATGAAAAGTAAACAAAGAAGTACAACTTGTAAAAAATATCACGATCACAGTTGTAGTAAGCCATAACATTACACCAAATGCTGAACAACCCACATGACCCACTGCAAATATAAATTAATGTTATTCTCAGTGCCCAACTGCGACTGATGAAAAAAAATTACAACTTGTTGCATTGCGATCCAAAGATGGGTCGGTTGACATCATGTACAAAAATGCTGAACAAAACTTTAAAGTGATAGGGGCCTATAACTTTGACAACTTTTAAACACTCTTCTAGGTATTTTGGCATGCTCGTTTATTTTTTTTAAACACTATCCTAGGAACGACAAACGCCGTTGTAATCTTATGGTTCGAGCAAGAGGTTCACGACCCAATTTGAGCAGGAAGTATCCATTGCATGATTCAATAACATCATAGGGGATATGTATTTTTTGGATTGGTTACAAGAGTTGTAATGACTAAAAGGCCATTAAAAATTGTATAAATTTCCTCTCTTGTCAATATTTCAACTGTGAATAGATCTAGACTAGACTAGATCTAGAAACCACTTTGTTTTTATTCAGTTTTGAGGAAAGGGATGCTACTAAGGTGCATTTAAAAACAGTGGATAGAAACTGTATAGATCTATGTATGAATAACCTGCACATTATTTTATTTATTGGAATATCTAACGGCCTACCTCCGCCATTGAACATGTTTGAAAAGCCGTAAATATCAGCATAAAAGAAAAACCTAAAATAAGTATATTGCATAGTCTTCTTTCGATACACGCCATTTTGACTTAGTTAATGTCACATGACAATATAGCACATGATTCACAAAATGTTACGCATGCGTCTAGCCTACGGAGAGATAGCACTGAGATAGACGATAATAACGAGGTTATCGCCAAATCCGGATACCATTATACATGATGTACTTTATAATCGATTACACTAAAAATACTGTCAACCATAATTTCCCACCTTAATAAATAACTTCGCCCATTATTCCAACGATAAATAAAGATTGATTTAAAAAAAACAACCCTTCCATTGCACTCCGGTTGGGTATGGTAACTAGGTCTAATATTATTATTAGGCCTAGTCACCGCAAACCCAATGGCTCACTCACATGGAGCGTGTCATCGGGGAGTCTCCATATTAACAAACGGACGGTTCTCGGTCGGCTAGGTGAGGCTCGGCGTACACTGCAGCTCTACCAAAGGGACGTCAAACGACCCCCTACAACCAACCAATTCCAGCGATCCTGTTGCCCAATTTCAACCGTCCCTCGAACTCTTCATCAATAACTTCATGAAAGATGCCAGCTTTATATGTAGTTTAATTTCAGGACTATCCAACATCGTAATCTCTCCTCTGATAGAATAGCCATTCATTCTCTCAGAAACCGGGCTGACAATGACATTGTTATCAATCCGGCTGACAAGGAAGGCGCAGTAATTGTTTAGGATAAATAACTCTATATCCAAGTGGCTCATTGTCAGCTTACGACAACACTACATTCCCCACGCATCCACAACATGACACTGAAGAACAACGTCACCTTCAATGACACCATCTTTTCTCTTGTCAAAAACCAACTAACTACCACCACTGCTAAAGCCCTTCTCATACTTGATAGCCAACTCGGTAGGCAAAACCTTGCTTCTACCTCCTACCTAAGATACACAAGGCCAATACCCCTAGCTGACCTATCGTCTCTACCTGCGCTTGTCCTACTGAAAACATATCTATCACCCTGGATACAGTTTTCCAACCCAGCGTCAAAAACTTCCTTTGGCGATATTATACAGCCTTGACGTACACCGGTCTTCACCTGGAACCACTCACTGTGGTTGCCTTCAGGACACAGCACATGTTGTTGGCATAATATAATAATAAATCTTACGTCCTTCACGATGTTTATCACTTTGCTGAGAAGCCCACGATCTTGCAGTGGGTTGGTGGTGGATGGAATCAAAGGCTTTTTCAAAGTCTATGCATGGAGTTCAACTCGATGGACTGCTCCACAACGTTCCTCGGCATGAAGGTTCGGTCAATGCGTCTTCTTCTAAATCCAGCGTGTTCCTCCTTAAGCCGCTTGTCAATTCCCTGTCAGATTCTCTGGAGAAACACAACCTTGCAGTAGATCTTACCAGGGACAGTTGACTGATGATAGAAGATTGATCCCTCTCCATTTTCCAGATAGTGAGGTAGCCTTTCTTGGGGAGTTTGATGATTATCCCCTTTTTCCAGTCATCGGGCACTTTCTCATCTTCCCAGGCTTGATTAAAGATGTTTTGTAATGATCTCGCACTTACTGTTGGATCTGCTTTCAGCATGTCCACCGTTGCTCTGTCTTCTTCGGGAGCTCAGTTCCCTGTGTCAGTTTAATGACTGTGGTCTGTAGTGATCCTGCCTCTCTTCGTCTCAATGGTGGTCTATGGTTCAGTGTCCGTAAAATCCAGGGACTCAGTAAAAGTTGATTCCTTCCTATTCAAAATGTCCTGTAAATGTTCTGCCCAACGCTTCATTCGATCTTCTTCTGTTGTTAGTGTCTTTCCCTGTTTGTCCTTCACCACCGTTGATCGGCTGTTCATGTTGACTGATAGTCATTGTTACGTGTTGTATTGGGTTCTTTTAGTTTACTTTAATATTAATTGACAATACACGAAGTATAGAAGAATAAACAACAAGTCTTTGGTAAAATGCAGGGAACGTTTAATAAGACGACTTGTCTATACAAGGAGTGAGAATCGACTGACCACAAATCTAAGAGCAGGTTCCCATACACACAAAGGCTGAGATAGAATTACGGGTACATTAATCTAGGACAGAAGGGATACCCGTCGTCAAGACAAGGATGGAGTGGAAGGCGGGGCTGTGACTTGAATTCTAATTATAATCACGGAACAT
>JASKDV010176335.1:0-13053 GCA_032466395.1 Aegires albopunctatus
ATCATCTTACTTTTTCATGGACTCTGAGATAACCCTAGTGGTTGACTGAGCCCTTAAACTCCAAATAACTAACTAACCTTTCTTTGCCAAAATATACTTTAAATATGTACCACAAATTTTACTCTCACCGGTATTCAATATTCATCTCAAGTTTATTTTTGTTTTTTTTCTAAGAGTAAAGAGTTGCATTTACTACCTTCTCTTAACTTCTTTTTCTCTGCATTTTAATTTTTCTCTTTGTTTCTTCTCTTTTTGTTAGCTTTTACTAGGCCCTTGTCATATGACCTGACAAGTGTCACCCATTTAAACAAAAAATGTTTTTCCTCCGAGCTATTTATAAAATGGCTATCTAGCTTGTTACTGGTAGCCTAGACATCTTCAATTATTCCATCTTTTCGTTGATTCTTCTCTTTTTTGACTGAGAGTACTGAGATATAATATAATCCAGAACATCGAATGTCAGATTTTGGGATTTAAGTCAACTTTTAAATCTTATCATATAATAATAATATAGACTACTTCATTTTAAGTGGTCTTTGTTAAAAAATCTAGTGGTATGTATCATTGTATGCTATCACATTGTTAGTAGTCTTATAAATTCTGTTTCATTTCAATATAAGGCTATGAAATTATGTAATCTATTTAAGGGCTTTCTTTTCCTACTCTACTCTATGTAGGGTCATCATTGGGTCATCCTCTCAGGGAGAATTTTACAAATTCAAAATATTTTTTTTTTGTCTTGGTTTTCTCCTATATCATCAAAATAGAGTAAAAGTATTATGGTATATTGTCTTACTCTTTAAACTAGTGCTGGTGTCTATTGTTTTGTTAGAACGAAACAACTATATTTTTTGTCTATGGTGTTGTTATTGCCTTTAATGCTAGTTGCATCATAGTTCTTAAATATCTGTGATCATGTTGTCCATTTTAATTCTTTTTTCACTATATCATTGACATGTATTAAACCCATGTGTTGCTACCACGCTCATGTAATATAGCTCTATAAGAAGAATTGAATAGAAGTTTGGATGTGTAGGCCCTAGGCTGCATAATTATTATATTATAATTCTTTCCAATATGAGCATTATTAACCAGGGTCAGTTTTCTAATTTCCATCTAAAAATCAGCCCTCTGACTCTGAGATCTGCCAGAGCATTTCATTTGTGAATGCTTTAATCATGCTATTTTTTTCTTTTATGAACATGCATGGTTATTTCTTTTAGTTTTAGGTACTGTGACTACTGTGAGTAGTTAAAACTCTATAATCAGTGGTTAGTGATCATCATCATCAAACTTAACCAGGAAAAGCTCTATTTATTAATTTTGTCCTGGACAAGTAATGTGAATTAATAGCCTCTTGACTTCAGCCAATCTTAGGTTAGTTTTTTTATGCCCCTAAAGTTGTAGGCCTACTTAATTTCTCAAACTCCTTCTGTTTTCACTGAATAGAATGTAGCCTTCTGGATTCTTCCTTTCTTTTCGTAGCACTGTTCGCAAATATTCACCATTTCAGTTTGTTAGATTCAATACTCTCCAATCTTATAATTTTTAGTAGGAGTCAGTTCACAATTTATTGTTCCTATATTCCTAGCAAATGAAATGGACTTTGTACACAATGCATTAAATTTTCAGCTATTTAAAAAAAATTATATACCGTACGTAAAGAATGCAACTTTATTCAAAGATGATGATATGGTATGTTATCAATATTTGTTTGTATTTTCTTTCCTCTAAGTCTAAGGCAATGTTTACTTATCTCAAACTAAAACAGCATAAAATTTAGGGCTAACTCATTTGTTATCACATAATTGTGTGGGCGCACAGGAAAACCCTTCACAATATTCACATCCTCCCAAAATGAAATTTTTATAATGATTGAACCTAAATCCCTCACCTTATTCATTTAATTTGAGCTTAATGTCTTCACTGATTAAAAAATTATAGAACTTTTCGTCCACCAAGGTGGTTATTGTAGTAAATCTATTAACAAGATCAAGATTGATAATTGGGCTATCACTATCAGATTCGGTTGAAACCAAAATTTCATTTGCAACTTGCAATGTCATATTTTGACTTTGAAAGGGCTTAGTATGAAATTAGCTTTTACGAGATGTGACTGGTTTTCCTGTGCGCCTACGCATATGATTTCTTCAGACATGAAAATCCAGCAAGGCAGTCTTGTGTATATCTACCGGTATTTGATAAAGTAAAAGTTAAAGTTAAAGCTCAGTATGCTGGAGCAATTTCTCAAACAATGAAACAGATAGTTAGTCAGCATTATGATGATGTCTTTGGTCCAAATGCCATACTTAAATTAAGTTACATTGTAGGCCTACACAGTCATATTTGACCATCTGCTTGATGATGTAGATTCCGTTTTCAGTTGATTTAGTAACTTTATTCAGTTATATGATAATCTAACAATGCTGAAATTAAACTTTTTATATTGCTGTCATTTGTGAACTATTATGAATGATGCTACTATTAGTATTAGCTTTTTAAATTAATTTTGGGTTTCATTTCCTGATAGGCATACTTGCGCTACGAAATGAGATCCCTTCTCTTTATTTGAGCATTATATGATTATCAAAAATGTTAATTAGAGTAGGCTGCCTATTTTACATTTTCCTAGCATCTATCCCACCTCCCCTTCCCCCACCCCCATACACAAATAAAAAACCCAGCAAAACAAACAACCTCACATTTCCACCATTTTCTAGTTCTCATTTTCCCTTTCTATGAAATATGTCCACATTTCATCATTGATACAGTCTGGTCTCTTTAATCTGAACACCTCCATTCCCGGCAATTTGTTAGGATTACAGATTTTTCCAGATTGATTAGGGATTACTAAGAAATGATAAAAACAAAATCTGTTCCCAGACAATCGTTCGGATTACAGAATTCTGGATTAGAGAGATTAGACTGTATTACTTTATTTAATATTCCATTCATGTTTATTAGCTTAAAAATGACTTAACATAAATGGCATTTGAAAATTTTTTTAGTTTTCCTAATTACTCATGAACTAAAAATCTTGGTTGCATGCCTTTGCAGCTTGAGGTTGGCTACTGATATGAAGAACATATGTGTGTGTATCTATGTATTTTATTATTTTGTAATGCACATATTATTAGTGACAATGAGAATGTTAACAAATTTTCCTTAAAGCAGTGCCTTTACTTCTCTTTTAAAGCTTCAATAAAGATCTGGAACCAAAAAAAAACCCAGATTTACTGTCTCATTTGATTATGTTCAACAATATACAAAATACATGTAGATTATGTACATGTATTTAATTTAGATTTGTATAAATTTTGGGTAGGGCTATTTGTTGGTTTCAATGTTTCAAATGTTTGGATGGTAGTTTAACTTAAACTCATTCAGTCCTAAGACCGAGTATACTCGGCTTCGGCTAACATAACCTTCAGTAAGTTTCAGCCCTACGGACGACTGAGTATACTCGGTTTTGTGTATGTACCGCACTTTACGACTCAAAAGCGGTAGTATCTGAGCACCTGCCATTTCAATACCTGGGGGGTGCAAGAATTTGACAAGCGTCATTTTGCAACTTAGCGTTTGTTGATTTGTCGCTCCTAGTCCAGGTATCAACTTGTCTAAGTTAAACCTGCCATCCCTAATTCTTGGGTCTTTTTAAGACACAACTTACAGCCCATAATGTTTGTCCTGGAGTTGAATGGCAAATATTTCTTGACCCTACTACTTGTGTCAACATCCACTTTGACCACCCATGCCAGGTTAAAGATATATACCTTTTACTTTTATTAAGATAAATAATTTCTCTAAGCCAGATTTTGATTATGAGATGATGATGGGGAAAATCTCATTGCATATAATATAATAAAATTAGCATTTATCATAAAATAGGCCTAACAAGAAAAGAAATTGAGCATTTTATGTAGCACATTCCCACTAAATTAAATGTGCTTAATGCGCTGTACAAGAGTTTCCCTTGTGGGCCAATGCAATCCAAAATCCCCAACCCCTTGTGGGGCATAAATAGAGGTGCGGCCTGAGGAAAGGCGTTTTTCACTCTAGCATACTGACAAGATCTTCCTCTACCTATATGGCCAGGTACCCATTTTAAAAATTACACCCAAGAAATCAACATCACATCCAACCGTGAATCAAATCTGGGACCTTTCCATCATCATCCCAAATGTCTACCACTAGACCATGTGTACTACAACTGTTACTTCCTGTTAGTAGTGCAGCTGAGCAAGCATGAAGTTAGTACTCTGCTCTTCATTATGCTCCCAAGGATTTTTAAGTACATGTATGTTTTTGGATGAAATGGCCATTTGGAGGGGGAGGATATAAAAATAAGTCTCCAACTAATCTACATATATGTGTACCTGTTCCTGCCTAGAACAAAGCCATCACTTGCACACTAAAAATTTAGAACTAAATATTACATAATACCTACTGGCCCTGCGGAAAATTGCAACAATTTCTATTTTTACCATTTTATGCAATTTTTGCAATTGTTACTAGTTAGCAATTCTTTTGAAATTTTGGTTATCTTTAACAATTTCAATTTTAGTACTAACCAATCAATTTCTGCTATTTCTGAGAGCAAATTGACCATTTTTGTGTTGCAATTTTTGGAATTTTCAAAATGCAATTTTCAGTAAGGCCAGATAATTATATACATATATGTATATAAAATATAATATATGCTAAAAGGTGACTAAACCACGTACTCACAAAATTACATTACAAACATGTACATGCCAACTTATTGCCAAGAACAGTTTGTAAGTTACATAATAGTAAGAGGAACAAAGCTTTGGGACCAAAGTAATTATTAAAAAAAAAAAAACAACATAATTGATAAATATAGAAATAATTGTGAGAATTGAATAAACAGTTCATGTTGAATTTTTTTTATTAATTGTCTGATTGATTGTAACAATGAAATGATAACAATTATTAAAGCAGGGCATTGCACTTGTATTTTATCAATGCAAAAAAGTGAGGGCAAAATGATGTGATTCAGGACTAATTTGAACTAATAATAAATAGGATTAAAGTAAAACAATATTTAAGGTGGACGAAATACTATATATGTTATTCAAATCATGGAAAATCAAACGATATAACCTACACACACAAAAAAAGGACTGGTACCAGTAAAAAGCTCCCCCTTCCTCTGAGGAGACAAATTAAAAGACTATGACAGACAGACAGAGGACAATACAGATGGGAGAACAAGCTTCCATCCAACCTTTAGTCGCTTCTTACGACTCGTGCATGGGAAGTACTGGCGTTGGGATTATTCTCCCGTCCCAGGTGAGGACTCTGGTGCCCACAGAGGGACTATCACTATCATCATAAATGGACAATAAGTTTATACATTGTGCATACAATACAAATGTATAAATTCAAAGATTTTTCATCATTGGTAAAAAAAAAAAGCCCACATGTTGATGAATTTACTCAACTGAAACATTTCTTTGGCAGAGGCCATAAACAATACATAATTGAATGTATTAGTAAGGATTGTTTGCATGTTTTCACTCTCCATCTTCTAAATGCATGAAAGGAACACTAAAACTACTAACAGATTAGGGCTTTACTTTAAATTTTTAAAAATCCACAAAATGCTTCATCAACTTAAAAGTTGATAAAAAATTTAAATTTTAATTAATTAATAATCATAACACTAAAAACAACAACTATTATAATAATAATTCATACATACTATTAACAAGATTGTATTAGGTAAAAATGCACTATTCTCATTTGAATAAGATTATATAATAAGAATAAATAAGGCTTACAAACAAAACCACTAAAAAATAATCTGATGGTGACAAAAATGTTCAAATGATAATCATCTAATGTGAAAATGTCATTATTAAGAAAGATACAGCTATGAATTATCATTTAAAAAATATTTTAGTAATTTAAGACCAACTTATATTAATTCACTTGACTTCGCTTACCTATCATGTTCACAAATGTTTAGGAATGAGCGTATATATGTACGTACCGCACCTTCTTTGGGTTCGTGAATTTTGAAACATTTGACTGTCCCACAAGAAACGAGGTATTATCATTATGTTAACTACCTGAGTACCTGTCGGTATAATCATCGCTACTGGTACCTAGAATGTAATGGTATCAATACTGACAGGCTAAGCCGGAGAATTAATTTAATGTGATTGGCATGCATACGTTTTATTCATTCTGTCTTACTTCTCTTTTCACGTAGTACTTAGTTGGCGATGTCGGCTGCGACAGAGAGTATGTAAAGTATAAAAACTTCTACGTGCTCGCGAATTTTGAAACATATTACTCTTTCACAAGTAACAAACCCTTTAAAATTAAATTAGTACCTGAATGGGGATTTCCATTGACTTTGAGAATGATAGTGAGCCATAAGGTATAAAGTAAAGGAGCGAATTGGGGAAGAGAAAAAGAGTTCTCTTTGCAATAGATTCCAGATCTAGACCAGAATTTAATTTTGGGGATAGGATTGGGTTAAATCAATATTTGTATAAGTGACGAAAGTAAGACCATGCCCCATCGCTATCTCTAAGTCAAAATCCAGACATAGACTTTATCTGTATCTCTTTTGACTGAGAAAATAAATAGTATACAATTTATTGGCCTATATCTTTCATTAAGTATTTAATTTTTTAAATTTCAGAGGATGTTTGTTTTCACCAACCTCACTCGACTCAGATGTGAATGAGTACCTGGCCATTAAGTTAAGACAGAGTTGCATGTGTCCAAAAATTGTATAAGCGCCTAAGAGGCTGCTGGTCTCGTCCTTTGTGTTCCGTGTTGCTGTCGGCCAAGGGAAGCGAAACATTGTAACAGTGCTTATAGGCTAAGGTCCCCTGGCGATAAGTGCTATATAAAATGCAATTTTAACTTTAACTTTTTAACTAAGTCACTCAAACTGTCTCTAGTTAAAAATGGTGATTGTATAATATTATAATAAGCCTGATATCACTTTTGGCTAGATTTAGTTTTTAGGCATCTCTTGCTTTGAGACCATCTAATTTTCTAACAATGTGTTTGTTTAATCATTGCAAGTAATGCTGCAAAGGGTCAGCTAGTATCAATAATAACATCGATGATGATGATGATGATTAAAGGCAATACAACAATATCATTTATTTTGGTAAGAAACAAATATCTTACTAAAAACTAAATCGAAAATGAAATTGAACTGATGAAACATTTCAACTAACATAGAACTATGATTAATATTCCTTTTAGAGAATCAAAGAATAAAAATCAATTGTCCCCTGTAAAATTCATGACCAAACCAAGGACGATCAATTTTAAAGATTAATATCAAGACCAGGATGCTTTCTTTTCACATGCTTAACGAGGGATGTTTTCAAAGTAAAACCCTGATCACAGTGAGAACATACAAATGGAGCCGTCCCAGTGTGACAAGAAGAATGCCGTATAAGTTCTCGCTTTTCCCAGAAAGATTCACTACAAACCTCACACTGATGGGGTTTGTTACCTGTATGCTTACGCTGGTGCCTGATAAGACTTGATTTATTCCCGTAGCCTTTGCCACATATGCTACAGGTATGTAAAAGCTCAGATTTGTGTTTGGCCATATGAGCTTGTAACTTATGATTTTCCAAAAAGGATTTATCACAAACTTCACACTTGTATTTATAGACAGATCCACCAAAGTGAGACTTCATGTGGCGTTCATAAAACTTACTCCGATTTTTGGTAGAATACTTTTTGTGACAGATTGGACATTCCAGTGAATAATCTTGATGCTTTTCTTTCACGTGGTGATGGAGATCTTTACGAAAAGCAAATTTCTCATCACATACTTTACAAGGAAAAACCTGTCGTTTAGGTTTGGTTTGTCGATGCTTACCATGAGGCAATACCCACTTGTCATATTCACTAGCTACAGTGCTGAGGAGAGACAGATCACTGGTGATATTGCTACTGTCATCAAATCCATATGAAACACTGGTGTTGGTTGATAAATCGGCTGAGGCTCCACAAGAAGGCACAGAAATAGAATCTACCTCACTGACATTTTTGTCCAAGAAAAACTTGGCCGATTTCTGTTTCCATTCTTGAACTTTCTGAATGGATTCGACATGGGCTAAATGATCTTGCAGATGTAGTTGGATCTCCCTTTGCGTCTCCATCTTGCAGTGACAAACCGCACATGTGAGATTTTTTGAGGATTCCCTACTACCAATTCTATTTTTTTCATGCTGGATTTCATCAACGCTTCCAATGACCACCTGAGATTGAGGCAATGAGTCATCTGACATTGAATCTTCACTGACTGAAGCATCAGTTACAGATATTTGAGGAAGAGGGGGAGGTTTCCTTTGAGCTGACTCAATTGGTTTATCCTGTGATAAGGGCGAAGCAGTTCTGGACTCATCAACTTTTTGAAAATTTAAGACAGCTGTCAACTTCTCTGGCAATCCAGAGATGGAAGTCGAATCTTCATCTCCCTGTATTGTCAGATTGGCACTGTGATTGAAATGACGTTGTCTCCTCATATGTCGGCGCAGTAACTGCTCTGAAGCAAAAGCTTTCCAACAAATCTGACATTTATGAACACACAAAACTGGACATCCTCGTCTATTATGATAGACAAAGTACTTTGGATGGACTGATTCGCCACAAAATTTACAAGTTATCATAGCATGCCCACTTTTCTCACTTGCAGGAAATGATGAGGAATTGTTTAACTCTGATAGATCAGAATGACAATCCCCTCGTCCAGATCCAGGACCCCCTCTAGGAAAATAATGCGATGGTAGGTGTTGTGACATCAAGTTCTTAAAGTAATGCTTCCACTTCCACTTGTTATGATGTTTGTGGAACTTTTTCATGATGTGTCCATCATGGAATGGGATATGCGGTGGACCATGATGTCCAGGATGAGGTGGAGGAGTGGAGTGAGGATGATGATGATGACCATGTTCTCGAAGAATGTCATGGTGATCGTGATGATGATCATGACAATGATCGTGATGATCATGGTCAAAATCATGGTGATCATACTGGGGAAATGGGGGAAGAAAAGGTGGATGATGATCATGATGGGGCCGCGGAGGAATGGGAGGATGACTTCCATGAGGAGGTGAAAGAGGAGGGCCAAAGTGAGAGTGGTGAGGACGGGGTGGTATGGGAGGAGGAGGCCTGTCACGAGATGGTGCAGATGTGGGAGGTGGAGAATGGTCGTGTGAATATGATGATGGGGGTGGTGGTAGCTGAGGAGGAGATGGAAGAGGGGGGCTGCATGAGGACCTTGCCATGCCATCGGAGGGAGAGCCATATTTCTGGAAATGGCCAGGAAAATGACCAAAAGGTGGATGCATACGTCTCTGATGACCAAAGGTAATAGCAGCTTGAGAAGAACGAGGAAGATTTCTTGATGCTGAGGAAGACGAGTCCTCTTGAAATTGTATTGACTCTTGATTTGATGCGCCACCAACACTACCAGTTAGCTCCCTATTCTTTATCTTTGCATATTTATGGGCTAAAATGTGACATTCCATTTCATATTTACTGACAAAATCATCTTTATCACAAACGTAACATTTCAGCTTTGACCCATCATGCTCCTCATCAAAGTGAGATTCCATCCAATGGCGAGTCAGCTTCAATTTACTGTGAAAGCGGAGGTCACATCTGTCGCAAGGGAAAACGCCTCCATGCACAAGTTTTATGTGTCGCCTAAGACCCAACTCATGGGCAAACCAACGACCACAAACTTCGCATTGACATTTCTTCTCAGCCAGTTTGCAAGACCATCGTTTATGAGCTGCCAACTCAGCTGATTTCGAAAATGCTTCACCACAGGAGCACACATAGGTCTGATTCATCTCACTGTTCTTTTCAGAAACTGAAGCTTTACATGATGCAGCTGAGTCGACAATAGAGGCTGTTTCCCTCTCAGTCGATGTGTCCTTTCTGCCATCTTTCAGTGATTCAGCAACCATGACAGCTCCACCTCCGATATTGTTATCAAGTAGGTTCATGGTTGTGTTACTATCACTGCTCATGGCTTCGTCTGTGCTGTTTGAATCTCCATTGTCAACAGATTTATTAGCTGCTCCAGTCACTACCTCCTCCATTATATCAGGGGTTGAAGAAGGCAAGTCATCTTTTTCCGCTGAGACTGAGTCTGATACCAGGGGAGAGCTAAATTCACCACTTGCATCTTTCATTTGTCCTTCATGCCTTTTATCGGTTGCCATAACTTGAGAGATTTTTGTGACAATTTTACTTTCACATTCTGGTTGAAATAAGAAATCAAGTTTATGATGCATTATAAAGTATCAGTAACTTTAAAAATCAAGTCAGGATATACAAATGCAATAAAAAAAGAAGGTCTTAATAATTTAATATAGATCTAAATGGTGCACAAAAAAAAGAAAAAAAAAAAAAGAAAAAATCCCCAAAAAGAACAAGTAAATCAACGAAAAGTGCCCACTTATATAGTGCTTATTGCCATGGGACCTTAGCCTCTAAGCACTCTACAATGACTTTTTCAACAAAAACAACCTTGTAGATCAAGTTATTTGGCCTAATTATTATGACTCGGGTTTTAGGACCTAATCTTAGCCCTACTCCTAAATCTAGATCTATTAGAATCTAATTGTTTATAGATTAAAGCCTTTTCAACCCAAAAATGTTTCTGACCATACACTTACTTACTTGATAATACAGTATAACCCACTTATATCGACAGCCGATATATAGCCATATTTTCAAGTTACAGATTTTTTCCTTCAATATCTTTACTTAATGATTTCTCTTATATCGACTGTATTTTCGGCCTCCTCCGCTATATCAACATGATTCCTATCGGCACATGGTGAAGACCATGAACGTAAATAGGGGAAAATGTCATGCTAACTGTCAACACATTAGTTCTTTATTAGTCTGCATACCCGCCAAGTATATGGACACACCAGGCTTTAATAGGCCAACACAGTGTATAATCATAGGCTACATAAAGACCCTACACAGTACAATGCCTCATGTCATATAGACGTATGCGACTCGCGCCATGGGCATCACCTCCTTACCCCCATCCCACTCCGTCGCCAGCAAGTGCCATGGTCAGTGTCTCGCCTTTCCCTTAACAAGCGGCCATAACAGGCCTTACAAGCATGCATGTAGCTAAGTTTGTGCTGGTGTGTAGTGTGCGCCTTGCATTGCTAGCAAGGTACCGGTAGTCCCAAAAATAAAACCCCTCCTCTCTTGTTTGCCCATCTTCACAAAGAAACCTAGATAGATCTATATGACATGTCTGTGTAGTTGTGTAGGCCTACATTTATGCTTCACGTTCATTCTCTCGCTGCACGTTGTAGAAGGTAGACATGTTTACAATCAGGTTAAAAAATAATGTTGTCTTTTTACCGCTGCGTGACCGACATTGATTCAGTTTACCAATAAAGAGAATTGTAATCAAATACTTGTATACTTATGTAATAACGGCACTGAAAAACAGTGCAAATACATAGTTTTGATGTTACATAATATGACGGCAGGGGAGAAACCCAGCCTTTTATCCTTACATCAATGTTTTGGTTTTAATGTGACGTTAGGGGGGTAAACCCACCTGAAACACCCCTATTTTGGTTTGCAATTAAAAAAAAAGAGCTTATTTTTCTAAAACAATCTGACCTTATTCCTCTTCCAGTTACACCTGGGTTGATCGGTCCTTATCGGAAAAGAGAATACAATAATAATAATTGATATATGCGAATATCTCTAATAATTTGTGACGATTTTTAATAGCATTATATTCGTTTTGTAACTTTTTGTTCCAATCCCTCTATCTTTTTATTGTGGTGTCTTACTCCGATCATTCTGGATCTATTTTTATTCTGTTCTGGTGTGGATCTTCTGTGTCTTAGTTAAAAGTATTGTATTCTCTTTTTATTTTGTAATTCTTTATTCACTTGTCTTGAAAAGGTTTTTTTTTAACTGAAACGTCGACTGTGTCTTGTTGTCTTTATTCTGGTTGAGTAAATCACACATTATTCTTGTTCTTTGACTGTATTCGTTTTCAGCGACCAAAAATACTTCACATTAAATTTATAAGTTGGACAGCCTGGTATTAGACCAGAGGTATTCACTACGGTTTTGTCGGAAAATATGGATGGCAGCTTTTCGTCGTTTTCTGTCAAAAACCCGAAATACATCGATTCAGTAGGCCTACATGATCTCATTAATATTTATAATCATAATCGATTACTCGCTTAAAATCCCTGCCCCATTTTTTAAAATTTTGGTAAAAAAATCTGGGAGATGTTTAGTATTAGTATGCCCCATCCATTCCATTCCAAGAACAATAAAGGGGGATTCGTCATAATTAAACGTTATGTCCGAAAAGGGTCAATCATTCATACTGATTGTTTAGCCTCGTATAATCATCTGGCGGATGATGATTATAACGACACCTCACCGTTAACCATTCAGAGAATTTTGTGGACCCTGAGACCTGTGCCTGCACCAACATGATACAAAGTACGTGGTGGGCCGTGCGCAGAACATTACCCAGCAACTGTACACGGAGAAATATTTTGGTATGTACTTTGCCGAATACATCTGGCGTAAAACTCATCGTGGAGGAGATATATTTATATGTCTTTTTTGCGGGCCATCAGCAAAGTCTACCCTGGACGTGATCAGTGATTGTCAATGGCTTTCAAACTTATTAATTACTAAAACTTCAAGGTCCTTTTTAGGGCCATAAAAAACAATAACAATGAACGGTCCCACCCAATACCATTATAACCCTATCCCCCTTCCAACCAAATTTTGTAAGATTGCTGTAAAACAATATATAGCTAACCCTACCCTGATTCTCAACTGAGTCCCTAACCCTAACTCCAGTTAAGGCCGGGGGGCCTTACTACCGTATCGACTACAATTGATTTAAGAGTAGTTTTGGGCATCATAACCGGCAGTGTTTATTTTTCTCGAAATCCCTAGGAATCCCTCGAAAGCCCTTTGGTAGACCTCGTAAAGACACTTACCAAATCATCAATTTTAGTC
>JASKDV010176357.1:0-13050 GCA_032466395.1 Aegires albopunctatus
TTGTTTCTCTCTCTCTCATTCAGTCTCTCTCTCTCTCTCTCTCTCTCTCTCTCTCTCTCTCTCTCTCTCTCTCTCTCTCTCTCTCTTTCTAATTTTTTCTTTCTTTCTTAAACACACATACATACACACATATTTTCATTCCTTTCCTAACAACACACACACACACACACACACACACATTTTCATTCCTTTCCAACAACACACACACACAAACATTTTCATTCCTTTCCTAACAACACACACACACACACACACACACACACACACATATTATCATTCCTTTCATAACAACACACACACGCACACACATTTTCATTCCTTTCCCAATAACACACACACACACATTTTCATTCCTTTCCTAACAACACACACACATACACATTTTCATTCTATTCCTAACAACACACACATACACACACATACACACACATTTTCATTCCTTTCCTAACAACACACACACATTTTCATTCCTTTCCTAACAACACACACACACACACACACACACATTTTCATTCCTTTCCTAACAACACACACACACGCACATTTTCATTCCTTTCCTAATAACACACACGCACCTCTATCTCCTGCGTTTCCTTTGATGCCCTTCAGCCCAGGCACACCGGGAGTTCCAGAAATTCCACGTGGCCCAGGACCACCGATAGGTCCGCGTGGACCCCCGTGACCTGGAGAGAATTATATAGGTTAAGGCCATTTAAAACTTGCCAACTAGTCTTAATCCTTAGACATTGACTTGTAACATTACCGATAGATCTTGACTTCAAACCTTATAGAGAATGACTTGTTACATTTCCTTTAGAAATTAACCTTTAACCCTATTCTTAGACATTTGCTTTTAACCCTATCTATAGACATTGACTTGTAATTTTTCATTCAGATATTGATATCTTAGAATATACATAATTATATTAGATATATTTTCTTTAGATATTGACTTTTAACACCAAGACTTCCTTTGTACATTGACTTTTAACACCAAGCCTTCCTTTGTACATTGACTTTTAACCCTCAACCACCCTTTATACATTAACCTTTAACCCTAAGCCTTCCTTTGTACATTGACTATTAACCCTCAACCCTCCTTTGTACATTGACTTTTTACCCTAAGCCTTCCTTTATACATTGACCGTTAACCCTAAGCCTTCCTTTGTACATTGACCGTTAACCCTAAGCCTTCATTAGTACATTGACCGTTAACCCTAAGCCTTCCTTTATACATTGACCGTTAACCCTAAGCCTTCCTTTGTACATTGACTTTTTACCCTAAGCCTTCCTTTGTACATTGACCTTTAACCCTCAAACTTACTTTGTATATTGACTTTTAACCCTCAACCTTACTTTGTACATTGACTTTTAACCCTCAACCTTACTTTGTATATTGACTTTTAACTTTAAGCCTTCCTTTGTACATTGATCTTTAACCCTCGATCCTTTGTACATTGTTTCCTTTGTACATTAACATTAATCCTTCACCTGTACATTGACCTTTAACCCTAAACATTCCTTTGTATATTGACCTTTAACCCTAATCCTTCATTTTTACATTGACCTTTAACCCTAATCCTTCCTTTGTACATTGACCTTTAACCCTCATCCTTGTTTTGTACATTGACCTTCAACCCTAATCCTTCATTTGTACATTGACTTTCAATTACCTTTTGAGCCTTTAGGGCCCTCCGGACCTGGTTAGAGAAAAACAAAACAAAAAACAAACAATAAACAAATCTCATTTTATACGATGTATTCACATAATTTTATACTTATCATATATATATCTTATCTCAAGCGTATCAAATGATAGGCCCACTGTCTCCCAAACACACAAGGAATAGCATAATTATGTTACGTCTGTTTTCCATTACAAGGAATAGCATAAGTATGTTACGTCTGTTTTCCATAAAACACAAGGAATAGCATAATTATGTTACATCTGTTTTCCATAAAACACAAGGAATAGCATAATTATGATACACCTGTTTTTCATTACAAGGAATAGCATAATTATGTTACGTTTGTTTTCCATAAAGCACAAGGAATAGCATAATTATGTTACGTCTGTTTTCCATTACAAGGAATACCATAATTATGATACACCTGTTTTCCATTACAAGGAATAGCATAATTATGTTACGTCTGTTTTCCATTATGAAAAATCTTTAAAATGAGACACCCAAATTTTTAATTCAAAATCAACTTTAATTTCTAACAGATCGATTTGGTATTTTGACACCATATATTTATGGTAAGATTTGGTATTTTGACACCATAAATATATCTATGGTAAGATTTGGTATTTTGACACCATATATCTATGGTAAGATTTGGTATTTTGACACCATAAATATATATATGGTAAGATTTGATATTTTGACACCATATATCTATGGTGAGATTTGGTATCATATATCTATGGTAAGATTTGGTATTTTGACACCATAAATATATATATATGGTAAGATTTGGTATTTTGACACCATATATCTATGGTAAGATTTGGTATTTTGACGCCATATATCTATGGTAAGATTTGGTATTTTGACACCATATATCTATGGTAAGATTAATTCACCGGTTCACCCAAGTGACAAAAGCGTAGCGTATGATACGCCCCTGTTCTATTATGCCCGCGATAGTTTGTTATCTAATCCGCACAATCTGTATTGGCATATTCAAAGTAAAAGCATACAATTTTCAAACAATGGACGTTGAGGAGGTCGTGGAACTAACCTGCTTTACAACACAACCACGCTGGCAAATATCAATAACGTTGATTTTAAACACTTTGATTATTTCTTTATTATTTATAATCAATCAGGGGAGATAAACGAAGATAATCTTTGTTTTCTTTTTTTTTTCTTTCTTTTTTTTCTTTTCTTGTAATTTGTATTTAAACTAATAAATAAACATGGCTAAAGTTACACAAAAACGACCGAAGACGATAAAAACGAAGGTAAATTTATTTTCAATACCCCATTTTTGAAAGAATAAGCCCAACATTAATCAAAGTATCTGGTACAAGCATGGTACCCACGACAATCACTCGATAATACCGACGTTTCAATTTCAGTGGAGAATTTGAATGAGAACGACGATTTAAATCGGAAGGAAGTAGGCCAAGACCCAGACGCACTTTTGATTGTCGTATTATGAAAATAGGACTATTGTTTGCAAATGTACCATAATAAAAGAAAACACAAATCCAATTGATTATATGCCTATAACACAATCTGATGTTCGTCAAAACTACCTTTGAAGTTTCAGAGAGTTTTGTTGTGTACTTTGGGAGCTTATCCTGACAATGTGAAGCGCTATGTCGTAAAGTTCTGACTTATATATAGTTTCTGAATTATCAATAAGATATGTATCCAACTTGATATTATTCATGCTATAATGCATTGGGGTAGATGATTAATCAACAAAAGTTATACATGTGTATTATCGTTTTGACCAGTGTCCTTTTATTAAAACAATAAGTCGAACGTTTAAACTTTTTAGCTTTAATCAACCAGCACAATATAACGACATATATATTCCAGTTTTCAGCAGAGGCCATTTTCACCATTTTGAAACATATTACCAAGATGATCATTGTCTTACTTAAACATATTGCCAAGATGATCATTGTCTTACTTGAACATATTACCAAGATGATCATTGTCTTACTTGAACATATTACCAAGATGATCATTGTCTTACTTAAACATATTACCAAGATATCTCATTGTCTTACTTGGACGGATTCACTTGATCAAATAAAGTGCAATATATTTATTTGACTAACAAATCTTAACTGAACTTGATTGATCTTTACATTATGTTATTCATGAATATTACTTGACCTTTACAATATGTTATTCATGAATGTTACTTGACCTTTACAATATGTTATTCATGAATGTTATTTGACCTTTACAATATGTTATTCATGAATGTTATTTGACCTTTACAATATGTTATTCATGAATGTCACTTGATAGTTCCATTATGTTATTCGTGAATGTTATTTGATCTTTACATTATGTTATTCATGAATGTTACTTGATCTTTACAATATGTTATTCATGAATGTTACTTGATCTTTTCATTATGATTTTCATCAAATATTATGTTATTCGTGAATGTTGCTTGATCTATTTACATGTAACTCATTAAAAGAAAATATTAAAAAAAAAAACTTAATCTTTGTCATAAATATTTTTTTATCAATACAATAATATTATATTCAAAGTGCAATGTAAGCTACACCATATGGTATTTATTAATGATATTAGATATATTAATATGGCATTCATTTGTATTATGAAATATATACAATACGGTGTTATTCAATTATCAACTAATCATTATATAATGTTATTTATAATAAGTATATTATTTGATGTTTTTCTCCATTAATAATATGTCTTCCCATTATTATATGTTCTTACTTTATTCCTTCATATATTTTCTTAGGATTAATTATATTTATTTATCTATCTATTTTCGTAAAAAGGAGGGTGGGAGGATGAAAAAGGAGGGTGGGGATCATCATTTTCTGAGTACGATATGAAAAGATTGCATCGTTGCGAACCAATAGAATGTTACGGAAGGAAAGATGGATGAAATATCTGCCTTTTGTCTGTATACAAACATTTGTAAACAAATGTCCGTTTCTTGTCTGCATTGAAAATTCAACGAAGAATGATCTGGCACAAAAGTCATCCAACGGCACAAAGTCGTCCACCGTTTTAACTACAATCGCCCACGTGATGACATTCATCCAATGGAAAGGCGTTCTCGTCCTTAGCACGCGATGTGACACGTGATCTTTGGAAGACGTGATCTATGCACGGCGTGTCCATGAATAGACCTAGAACGTTAGGGCCACATTTCACATTTGCTATTGATGAAAGAAAGCTTTTCTTTGATGGGTGAAAAAAAGCATTTCAAACCACGGTCTCTCTCTCTCTCTCTCCCTCTCTTTATATAGTTATTGTTCCCAACCGTTACAAGAACCATTGATGAAAATAGTCAATCTAATTAACTTTATGACATCACTAGATCTCTTTGTGACTTTTCCAGAGATTATTGGAAGATGACATCGTTAACTATTTTCTATAAGTCAAAGTCACGTGCACTCATTGCCTTGCATGACTCATTATCTAAAATTGAAAGAAAAGATTTAGTCTTAACAACGTCTTGAGTGTGTCTATCGTGGTACGTGTATTAACTAAGTACTAAGTACTGATTTGCTTACTTTTAACCAGAGCTCACAGCAGTCCTCGAATCTCCTCAAATCTCCTATTCTAAGAAAAAAATCTCCTTGAAACTCCTCAAATCTCCTAAATTTTTAAAAATTCTCCTAAAATCTCCTCTATGTTCTCTTTGAGAAATCTATTTGTTGAAAAAAGTTTAAAAAACAACAACAAACAACCTAAACACCAACCTCAAGAAAAATCCCCACGTGTTCGTGATTTTTTAATTAAAAATTATTTTTGTTCATCTCTTTGCTATCATCCACTTTTAGGTCACTTCCGTTATTGTTCTAATACATGAATAGGTTTGGTTTAAGTATCGCTGCATTTGGCTTTACTATCAAGCATTAGGAATTAATTGGCAGTTTTAAACGTTAGGAGGTAAGCCAGTGACATAAATCCACATTCTTATGGACTTAGATCAATATTAAGTTGTATTACGTTCCTTTAGTTTATATATGTGTGTTTTGTCTGACACTAGGACTTGAGATTTTGCCGCAAAAAGTCGTACATACCTCCTCAAATATCCTAGATTTTTTTATTAGTGAATTGTTATGAGCCCTGTTCTAACCTATTATATTTATAATGCTTATTATGATTATCTAAAAATCATCTGAGTACGTCAAATCTAGATATCCGTTATCATCTATGCCAAAATCTTAAATTCTAATGAAAGATTTCAACGATACTTAAACGACAGTCTATATAGACACACGTCGGGAGAGTTCAGCGAAGAGCAACCAAATTATTATCTGTAACCCCATTTTTGTCATAAGAGGTAAGATTGAAATATCGTAGGCTACCTTCGCTCAAATACAGAAGAAAAATGGGAGACCTTATTCAATTATATAAGATCGTACATGGAATTGACAAGGCGGCTAGTACATTGAAAGGTGGCTAGAACGTTGAAAGGTGGCTAGAAGATTGAAAGGTGGCTAGAACATTGAAAGGTGGCTAGTACATTGAAAGGTGGCTAGAACGTTGAAAGGTGGCTAGAAGATTGAAAGGTGGCTAGAACATTGAACGGTGGCTAGAAGATTGAAAGGTGGCTAGTACATTGAAAGGTGGCTAGAACATTGAAAGGTGGCTAGAAGATTGAAAGGTGGCTAGAACATTGAACGGTGGCTAGAACATTGAAAGGTGGCTAGAACATTGAACGGTGGCTAGAAGATTGAAAGGTGGCTAGAAGATTGAAAGGTGGCTAGAACATTGAAAGGTGGCTAGAACATTGAAAGGTGGCTAGAAGATTGAAAGGTGGCTAGTACATTGAAAGGTGGCTAGAACATTTAAAGGTGGCTAGAACATTGAAAGGTGGCTAGAAGATTGAAAGGTGGCTAGAAGATTGAAAGGTGGCTAGAACATTGAAAGGTGGCTAGTACATTGAAAGGTGGCTAGTACATTGAAAGGTGGCCAGTTGTAATATACAATTGCACAATATACATGTAATATACAATTGCACAATATATATGTAATATTATTAAATGTTGACGATTCCAATGACAAAGAGAGAACTCAGTTGAATGGTGAATATTACAAACATTACAGAAATATTATACTCATAACATGAAATGATGATCATTGTAAAAGATACAGAAACACCCAAAAGATTAATTGGTGACTATTCTATAAACACAGAAATACTCAAAACATTAAATGAATACTAGATCTATTTTAAAAATGCAGAATTACGTATAACATTAAACGATGACTATTTTTATAATACATATTATACATACATTAACGTTACTGGTTATTTCAAAAATACAGAACACGTATTATGTCATTAATGACGACCATTTCAAAAACACAAAACACATATAAGATTAAATGAACACTATTTCAAAAATACAGAATTACATATAACATTGATTGATGACAATTTTTAGAATACATAATATACACAACACACATACACAACATTAAATGACGACAAGTTTAAAAATGCAGAAATACACGACATAACATTAAAAAGTATGGCCGTTTTCAAAAGTGCAGAAACATACAAAATACTAAGTGGAGACTGCTTTCAAAAAACCAGAACAGAAACATGCATAACATAACTATCTAAATATATAGAAAAACGCTTAACATGACTAGTTTAAATATGAAGAAACACACATAAAATTAAATGATGACTATTTTGAGAACTGCAGAAACACACATAACAATTAATGATGACTATTATGAAAAATACAGAAACACACATAACAATTAATGATGACTATTTTGAAAAATACAGAAACACACATAACAATTAATGATAACTAATTGAAAAATACAGAAACACACATAACATTAAATGGTGACTATTTATAAAAATACAGAAACACACATAACATTAAATGGTGACTATTTATAAAAATACAGAAACACACATATCATTAAATGATGACTACTTTGAAAAATGCAGAAACACACATATCATTAAATGATGGCTATTTTAAACACACAGAAACACAACACACATAACAATAAATGATGACTATTTAAAACATATAGAACACACATAACATTAAATGATGGCTATTTTGAAAAGTACAGAAAGACACATAACATTAAATGATGACTAATTTTTAAAATACAGAAATACACATATCATTATGACTATTTCAAACCTACAGAAACACACATAAGAATAAATGATGACTATTTTAAACATATAGAAACACATATAACATTAAATGATGATTATTTTAAAAAGTACCGAAAAACACATAACATTAAATGATGACTATTTTGAAAAGTAGCGAAAAACACATAACATTAAATGATGACTATTTTAAACACATAGAAATACACATAACATTAAATGATGATTATTTTAAAAATACAGAAACACACGCAACATTTAATGGTTTCTATTATTTCAACATGAAGAAGCACATATAACACGAAACAATGACTATTGGTTTTAACCCAGAACCTTCTTTGCCTGGCGCTCCTGGAAATCCGATTAGTCCTCTAATTCCTGATTCGCCAGGTGGACCACGGGGTCCTGGGTTCAGATCATGATAAGCAGCATAAAATAAAGATGTTCATGATTGGCGATTCTGTGGCAACAGTCTTCAATGTTTAATTTAAAAATAGACTTAATTGATCATAGTTAACGATGTTAAAAAACTAATCATAGTTAACGATGTTAAAAAACGTATCAAAATTATCGATGTTAAAAAACTGATCATAGTTAACGATCTTAAAAAACTAATCATAGTTAACGATGTTAAAAAATGTATCACAATTATCGATGTTAAAAAACTGATCATAGTTAACGATCTTAAAAAACTAATCATAGTTAACGAAGTTAACAAACTGATATTAGTCAACGATTTTAAAAACTAATCATAGTTAACGATCTTAAAAAACTGATCATAGCTAACAATCTTAAAAAACTGATCATAGTTAACAATCTTAAAAAACTAATCATAGTTAACGATCTTAAAAAACTGATCATAGCTAACAATCTTAAAAAACTGATCATAGTTAGCAATCTTAAAAAACTAATCACAGTTAACAATCTTAAAAAACTGATCATAGTTAACGAACCTGTTGCAAATGTCTACATTAATAAGTTTGAATAACTAATCACAGTTAAGGATGTTGAAAAGCTAATCATAGTTAACGAAACTGTTGCAAATGTCTAAATTATTTAGTTTAATAATGTTATATCATTTCACGATGCAATAAATCCTATCCTATTCAACTATACTATTTCAATAGTCTACATTACGTAGTTAAATAAAATAAATCATTGATAGCGATACTATAGCAATACATAAGTACAGGTTAAATTAATTAATTAAATAATTAATTAGTGATACCAAATTTAGTTAACCATGGTAAACGATGTTACAAAACTGATTTGTTTGTTTGTGTTGTGTGTGTTTGTTTTTTAAGCAGTTGTCAAAGAGAGTCAAGATTGTTTCGTGCATGGGATGACGTAGTCCAGATGTTTGTCAAAGAGAGTCAAGATTGTTTCGTGCATGGGATGACGTAGTCCAGATGTTTGTATTTTCTTTCTTGGATTAAGTGTTTCCTCATCGTTGAACCCAACACTCTGATCTCACTAATTAATTTCACAAGATATAGATCTAACTCTCTCTAAAGAAAAGATTTATGAAATTGAAAAAAATAAAAAGTTTAAAATAAAAAAATAAAGTAAAAGATATTAAAAAATAAATTTAAAAGTCACAAATGATTTTTATGGACCTAGAAGGTATTCAGCTTTCATTAAAAATGCTATCTATTATTTACTTTCGTTTTTTTTTTTGTGTGTGTGTGTATATATTATATATATATATATATTTCTATTATAAGGTGACAGGGAATTTCTCTCGTTTTTCACCAGTTGCACCATCATCTTTGAAGGTTATGGAGAATGATGACGAGGAGGATTACGATGATAAAGATGATAGTAATGATAATAAAGATAATAATTATGGCAAAAATTGCATTCATTATCATCAACATCGTCATCATCAACATCGTCATCAACATCATCATCATCATCATTTCCATCTCCGTTATCTCATCATTATCTTTATTACAACAACACAAATTCCCTTCCAGCACTCACCCATAGTCCCCAACCTTCCCTCTCGCCCCTTTTCACCGATGTGGCCGTGGTTCCCCTTCATTCCAGGATGTCCTCGCTCACCTGGCTTACCATTCTCACCTGGTTCACCTGCAGATCAAAACAAAAATAAAGTTTAAAACATGTGTTTGTAAAGAAACAAAGATTTATTGGTAATATTGTATAGATAAATCATTATTTTGTTGCTAAGATATTAAAATTTAATGTAGCAGGATGTAAAAAAAAAGTTTACACATAAAATGATGAAGATTTATTTCTTAATATAAGAAGATAAAAATCTAGTTCTTTAAATGAAAAGAAAATTAAAGTTAAGTTAACAAAACTAATAGAAGATGAAAATTTGATATTGAAAATGAGAAAAGATGAAAACTTATTTTCTAAAAATAATAGAAGCGTAAAATTTAGTTATTAATAATAGGAAAAGATGAAACTTCCAAGTTAAAAATGCAAGTAATAAAAGATGAAAACTTGGTTCCTAATAATAAAGAAATACGATTAATTGAAAATAAAAGAAAATGAAAATGACAATGAAAGAGGATAGAGATTTTCATGAGCGTATCACCTTTGGGGCCCGGTGGTCCTCTAACGGTAATGGCCTTGTAGTTAGCAACGTCTGATGGAACCAGCGTGTCACCCTTTTCACCTGGTAAATTTTACAATACACCACTCATATTAATTATACAATACACCACTCATTTCAATTATACAATACACCACTCATTTTAATTATACAATACACCACTCATTTTAATTATACAATACACCACTCATTTTAATTATACAATACACCACTCATTTCAATTATACAATACACTACTCATATCAATTGTACAATACACCACTCATATCAATTATACAATACACCACTCATATTCATTATATAATACACTACTCATATCAATTATACAATACACCACTCATATCAATTATACAATACACCACTCATATTAATTATATAATACACTACTCATATCAATTATACAATACACTACTCATATCAAGTATACAATACACCACTCATATCAATTATACAATACACTATTCATATTAATTATACAATACACCACTCATATCAATTATACAATACACCACTCATTTCAATTATACAATACACCACTCATATCAATTATACAATACACCACTCATATCAATTATACAATACACCACTCATTTCAATTACAATCAATATGCTACGGAGTGTTACAGCATTATCATTAAACGTCCCTTTCCTGCTAATCATACTTATAATAATTATCATAAAACTAGCCATATTGATCATGACACTGTATCTTATCTTCTCAGGGTTAACGGCACTATAGGAATCTAATACCTTTAAACGCTCAGTAAATACATCAATTGGTCAAATAATCATCATAATCATACATAATAAAGTTACTAAGTTCTACCCAAAGAGAACTTGAGATTATTGTATCGCGCTTAAAGACTATTCCATGACGTCTCTACTGCCCTACAAATAAATGAGTTGTTGTTTTTTCTTCTGGTGTTCTTCACATTGCCCTCATTATAAATCTTAAATTTCTCACTCCCTGGTATCATACTTATAAATTTAAACATACTAAATCAGAATTGTAACACTAAACATACTAAAACGGATTAATTTATTCTAATTCATAGAATATATAATATATATTTATTTTTTTGAATAGTCACATCATATTTATGACACAAATCATTATAACACCAGGGATCCTCTATTTATCATAATAATCAAATTTATCATGTACATAATTTAGTCTTATTGATCATTTTAGCCGTAATAATTGCATAAATCATACTTCTGATATTAAATGTTAATTATTGTATTTCAATAAAAAGCTTACAAACTGTATTTAATTTATTAATCATACCAAATATAACAAAGATACATCACTACAATGACGCCATTAATACGAATCATACTGAAAATACTTTTATATTATTTAATAATGGTGACACACAAATCACACTTGACTCACCAGTTATGCTAATAATAGTAATCATACTTGATACTAATACCAATACTAACTCATAATTATCGCACACAAATCGCAATGTTCACATTAATCCTATTATTCCTACAATTCATACCACACATACTATTCCAATATCGTACATACCTTTTTCACCAGGTCGACCTGAAAGACGTGAATCAATGGAAAACAAGGAGAAACGATGAGTAACACAATATACAAATTGAAAAATCATACAAAACAGTGACGATCAATTAAATACGAAAGAAAATCATTGAATAACAAATAATAAAAACAATAAAAATAAAACCCTCGAAGAAAACCAATTATTAATATCAATGAAGAATAATAAAAATGTGTGAAAAATAATGAAAACAATGAAAAACAATGAAAAAATGAAAATAATGAAAAACAATGAAAAACAACGAGAACAATGAAAAAACAATTAAAACAATGAAAAACAATGGAAACAATGAAAAACAATGAAAAACAATGAAAACAATGAATAACAATGAAAAACAATGAAAAACAATTAAACACAATACAATAACAATGAAAAACAATGAACAACAATGAAAACAATGAAACACATTACAAAAAACAATGAACAACAATGTAAACAATGAAAAACAATGAAAACAATGGAACACAATGAAAAACAAAGGAAAACAACGAAAAACAATGAAAAAACAAAGAAAATAATGAAAAACAATGAACAACAATGAAAACAATGAAAAAGAACGAGAACAATGAAAAAACAATTAAAACAATGAGAAACAATGGAAACAATGAAAAACATTGAAAAATAATGAAAACAATAAATAGCAATGAAAAACAATACAAAAACAATGAAAAACAATACAAAAACAATGAAAAACAATAAACAACAATGAAAAACAATGAAACACATTAAAAAAAAACAATGAACAACAATGTAAACAATGAAAAACAATGAAAAACAATGAAACACAATGAAAAACAAAGGAAAACAATGAAAAACTATGGAAAACTGTGGAAAACAATAATTTAAAAAAAAAACTATGGAAAAAAATGTAAACAATGAAAAACGATAACAGGCAATAATAATCCAGGTACTTGACATACGGAAGATAATAAAAACAAGTGGGCAGGTGACGTCATTTTGTATGACTGGATTTGGATGTGAGAAAATTGAAGATGGCGATAATGAAAATAATAATAATAATAATAATAATAATAATAATAATAATAATAATAA
>JASKDV010176368.1:0-13049 GCA_032466395.1 Aegires albopunctatus
AGCAAACTTGTAATAACAATAGTAATAATAAGAGTAATAATAATAATAATAATAATAATAATAATAATAATAATAATAATAATAAGAGGAAGAACAACAAAGATAATAATTTTAAAAAAAAAGAGTTTAAAGGGGGGAAGGTTAACGGGTATTATTTCGGAGACAAAATTGATCCTGACTGGGCAAAACAGATAACAGGATGATACTATTAGTATGGGACAGGAACAACAGATGATGCAATAATTGTAAGAGTGGGCTGATAGTATCATTTATTCGTTTATTTTGTTTTGGTTGACAGTGTGCTGTTGTAAGGTGATTTTCTTGTCATGAATATTTCAACAGCTCACCTTATAAAAGCAGGTGAGAAAATGACAGAAGTAAAGAGATCGTGCACAAAGTACTCATCTCCTCCTTGAAGACGACACAGAAGGCGAAGAGAGATTCTATGAGCCAAAGTTATATCATCACAAGGCTGTAGGAAAAATTGCAAAATGGAACAACTTCAAAAACAGCAACTTATTATATTGCCAGTGCCATAGAGCCCTTTGGTGGATATGCGCGCTTTATAAATAAATAATTATTATATTATTATTATTATTATGTTATTCATTATAATTACTATTATTATTATTATTAATATTACTATTATTATTATTGTTATTATTATTTAAAAACGGAAACTTGGATAAGAATGGATTCATAAGTTGCAGTGGTCGAGTGGAAGATAGAGTGCTGGGCTGGAAACTAAAGAGTTCAGGGTCAAATTCCACTTTACTTTGACTGTTGTGTTTCTTCCTTGAGCAAGAAAATTTAATCTGAATGATTCACTCTACTAAAGTATATAAATGAGTACTTACTGATTTTACAATCAGGGGCAGCAAGGCACTGTACTATGGCGACCAACAATGACTTGTTGTGAAATTTATTGTAATTAGTTTCATAATAGTGACGCAAATAGGTCACTTTATGAAAGATGTCAAGAAAAACCTCTCTCATTACAAATTAATATCAGAAGTTCACTGGAACTTCTTCAGACACGTTCTACGAATAGACAAAGAAATCCCCTCCAACAAAGCAATGCGAGCTTATTTCATTCAAAGTGGCAATAAATTCATGGGACGACCAAAATTAACGCTCCCAATCATGCTGAATAGTGGCCTCGCACTTATACAACATCCATTTAAACTCCATTCAATCAGTGAACTAGATAAGATCACTTATCTTGCACAAGACAGAAGACAATGGCGAGAACTGTCAAATAGTATAAAGAGAGCCACCAAAGCGTCACAGTCGATGAACTGGAATGGGACAAGGTCGTAAGTCTAGTAAAGTTTCATTACTTTTGTATCATGGCGTGATTGGCGATACCCATGCACCAACAGTAAATGTTGTACTCTAAAAGCCTAGGCCGAGCAACAAACAAATATACGACAAAAACTACAATGTGACTGGGAAGCCCACTGAAGCTTGCTATCGTAATATAAGTTGCCGACAGATAACTGGTGAACTTTTGACCAAGCAGTTCAGTCAGAAATTAAATGCCCACTGGTTCATGGCTGTGAGGTGTGAATGAGTATCTAGCATTTAAAACAGCATTTTCTTTGTCCAAATATAGCACAGCCTAAATGCCTGTTAGACTTGTCCTATGTATTCTCTGTTACTGCCAATCATAGAAAAGATAAAGTCATTGTTGAGCGCCTAGGGGGAGCAGTAATAAGTGTGTTATATAAATTGACTTTTTTAAAACTTTGACCTTTTACCTTCAACAAACAGCATTTCAACCACAGATAGTGTAATAGGTTTTCCGTCCGAGTCCAATACAACAGGCTGAAGGATGAATCTGGTAACTGGCAGACTTTCCGCAGGTACGACACAATGCTGGGGTTGTTGACAAGGGGCATAATCAGCTGAAGGGAATAAACAACAAGTTGGATTAGCAGATTAAATTATATACAACAGTTGATTCTTGTCACCAAGGCTAACAACCACTGGAAAGAACAAAGGGAAATCACTCTCATAAAGCTTAAACTGGAAGCTCATTGTTGTTGCATTGTATCTGCTTTGGAACTGGATTGGCCAAACCCTCAGAAAAGGCACCTGGGATGACGGCTATGTTGCTCTGGGCTGGACACCTGAGGGGAGGAGGAAGAGAGGACTTCCTGGTGGAGGATGGTCGAGGAAGAGAGGAATAGTGCTGTGTGGGGATCCTTGGCAGCGGCAAAGAAAGCGGCCGACGACCGGACTCTGTGGAGAAGTCAAATACTGGACTTGTGCGCCTCATGACACGGAGAGGACGAAGGTTAAGGTAAGGCATTGAATCTACCTATTTCTACTACTTTCCATGTCTGCCTTGTAAACAACCAAGGATTCTTTTACATGCGAATATACACATGAGACCCCCTAGACTATAGTCTGTCTCCAATAGGACTTGGCATTCATTTTATCCTAGCAGCTTAAGGAAAGGGGGCAAAAGGTAATCTGAAAAATTGGGATTTCAAATTCAAGCCCGTCTGAATGAGAATGAGAGATGAGCGCCTTTTGCAAGCATTATGTTTATTTCCCATTTTACATCTATTTCAAATACATAATATGTCGCACCTTGTCAATAAGAAATTTGTGTTTTTTTGCATCATCATGTTTATTTCACATTTTACATTTATTTCAAATACGTAATATATCGCACCTTGTCAATAAGAGATTTGTGTCTTTTGCAAACATTCAAGGCCAAACGGAATATGGCCACAATGAATCCGAATGGGGAATGTTCTCTCAAAATGGGGATGCTGAGTATCTTAATTTCTTCCTGGTCATCTGCGATATTTGCACCTGATTCATGGGAAGGGGTCCAACAGACGTCCAATGATGGGAGACTTGGAGCGGTTTCCTCACATGATGATTTTGTAGATGACGTAAGGTTGGAGAATGGACTGATGAATTAAGGAAGAAAACAACAACATCACAACAACTGAAAACAAATACACGTAATGAAAGGGCATTAACTCATATCTAACAGGCTATGAGTACTTTCTTTTTAGCACCCATTCCAGACGGTCTATGAGAATAGTCAAATCAGATTCATTTGTCCTAGACTACTCAAACCAACTTATCCATGTTAATCATTGCTATTTTTAGATTATACTTCCGTTATATCTTTCCTTTCACCAAATTTTTCAACGACATTTAAAAAATCAACAACTTCTACTCATTTGTGTACAGAGTATCTTTTCTTGGAAGCTGGAGGCAGCTCAGTTGGCAAGGGTGTGGCAGGGGAGGCAACTCGATCAGGAAAGAGTTAATGTGTTAACTGTGTTTTATCTTTGATAGGATATCACATTTCAAAATCCTTTTCAACCCATCTGGGGGGCATACAAAGGTGCCAACTTATAAAGGGCATGTCCTTTGACAGAATGGCAAAATGTGACACCACTTTCAGCCTAGTACTCATTTCACACCTGTTGTTATTGGCTTTTTTCATCTTGACAGACAATCTCGTAGCATGCTGTGCTTCACCTGGGCAATGTGTTTTCAGGAAGCTTGGTTGAAAAGGCATGCTTCCTTCCCCTCAGATTTTGACTTTTACTGCTTACTCTGGAGGAGAGACAACATTAATATGTCTGAAGTAGGAGAAGTTTAAAGGGATTTTACTATAAATTAAACTATGATAGTAATTGAATTTTGCCAGAATGGGGGCCGGAATGGCCTACTCTTAACGATTTTCAAACACCAAGGTTTCTTTTATATACGCTAACGCACATGGGACCTCCATGTTTATTGTTCATCTCTGATAGGACTAGGCACTTTTATCCTGCCTACTACAGGATAAGGGAACGGAAGAAATTCGAGAAAAAAAAATGACGCAACCTTCTGAGCTATCTGCTTCCGACATCAGAGTCACGTTATTGTGACTTTAACTGGGGAACTTTCGATTTCTAGGTCAAGCGTCTCATCAAGACCAAGATTCCACTTTTGAAAATCGACGAGATTATATAACATCACCCAAATACCTTCTCTAAGCATTGGGGATAATACAACAGAGCAGTGGTCTCATGAGAACTTCCAGCTTGCATACTAATAAGATCTTCTGCTATCTTGACCAAGCACTGACTTCATACCTGAGTTGAGTGAGGAAAATTGTGTAGAGAGACCTTCTACAAGACTCAAAGTCTCCAGACAAAGCACAAGCGGGAATTGAATGGGCTACTTGTTGGTTGTCTTTACAGGAATTGTTAGTAACACATTTTTCAAACTCACCACAGGTTGTCAACCTGGACAGAGAATCCAAAAGAGGACAGGAATGGCTGTAAAAATTCTTCACATAAATTCTCCAAATCTTCCGCTTGTGACACCACATCTACGGATGCCTGAAAGGTATAAGTTTGGAATGTTTACACAAATCAAAAGCAATTTTGATTTTACTGTTTTGTTATGCTTTTGTATTGAAAACAATTACAATCAAATAATAATCAATACTACTTATAGACGTGTGAGGCAAAAGCACTATTTCAATTGGACTAAGGCTTTGAAATGAAGCCATTAAAAAATAATCTGACGGCGACTGGAATTTTGAAATAATAATATCTTCCAAAGGTGAGAATCTCATTAGCAATAGACATGTCTATATACTATCTTATCCTAATGTTTCTATCATAATTTTGAGCACGCGTAGGCAAAGACATATTCACCCAAGGCAAACTTACTTTCACTTTAACTTTCGCTTTCCCTTTTTTAGGATCATGTTGAAGCTGTTTCATACTTTTTCATTGTTTTTATCAATGCAAGCAACACTGCAAAGGGTCAGCTAGTAATAATAATACTAATAATGATAATAATAGCCATAATAATAGAATAAAATTGTAATTGTGATGATGATGATGATGGTAATAATAAAAAACGTATTGGAAGAACATTTTTTTAAACATAATAAACAAGTATAATTCCATTCACCTGAAACCCTTCCACTTCATAAAATGATGCCAGAAAATTTACACAACTTGTAGGCAGTCTGAGACAATGTTTCTGAAACCCATAAGGAAAATGGATGAGAGAGTGATGAAATAAGTAGATGAAAAAGTCATCGAGCAGAGGTAAAAGTAAGAGTTACTGGCCACTATGGCCTGTAGAGTTCAAGCTTATAGCAGTTGTATTGGTGTAAAGAAGAAAATGCAATGTTAGATCACATCTTGGACAAGTCACCAACTTGTCGCAGGTTTGAACCCCTCCTTATAACTGATACCTCCTTACACCTTGAAATTGAGTGAAGACATTTGGGAAGTCCTTCCCAAGAACTTTCTTACTTACATAGTCAAGGCAGCTCGAGGCTCATAATCTCGAGAGAACCATCCTAGTCACTCATGACACTTATAGGCCAATTAATACTAAACATATGAAAGCAATACTTCTACATAGATCTATACAAATATTCTTATATTGCAATGTTTTCAATTCAACAAAACTTTATTCATTCCCAAATTGGGCAATTATTGAGAGAATAATAAAATTACATGTATGTATAACATTGTTATACTTTGTATAGTTCTGTGTGCACTATGCTACTGATATAAGTATGGATTTCTTTTTAATTATTATTATTATTACCAATGGTTGTACAAGAAATATTTTAGAATCAATAACGAACTAATTAAGGTAATAATAATAATGTGCAATATTCATACATTTTACAAAGAGTTGGAAGATAATAACGGACATGTTTAGATATTTATTATTCACGGTGAGCGCGTTAATTATGAACGATTGAGCTCTCTAACCTTAGTGGGGTAGTTTTGACTGATTTCCTTGAGCATGTGACACACACACGTTCTGATTGGTTGATAAAAGCATGTCACATGACTACAGTCTAGGTGTGGACCAATCAGTTCCGTTTGCTGACCAGGACTGATGAAGGAATAAAAATATGTCAGTAAAAAATAAAATTATCATCTGTGCGAACTTATTTTGTTTAAGCGCAATTATATTTGTTCAAATCACTGCAAAACAACTATATAAACACTGGCAAACATACATACATGTCTCTCTAAACACGTACTAGCATAAGCCACATATGACCCGGAATCGAGTTAAAATAATAAATAGTTGAGATAGAGGTTCGGATATTTTGACACCACAATAGGATGATGAAAATCGACCAAAATTTAAAACAGCTCACGCCAAACTAGCAGGTTGAGGGTAATACTAGTATGTGTTTAGAAAGACGATATATATATTTCACTATATAAATGTAACAACATTCTAAATTAATTTAAATTAAAAACAAAACAAAAACAAACTATGTGACAGATCAGAAAACCTTCTAGGGATTTAGGGTAAATGTCAAAAATAGATCGCAAAGAAACTTTCTATCAGATTGCAATGTCCATCACCATCATCATCATCGCCTTTCACCCCTGTCAGAGTTTAGGCCATGCATAAGTGAATTCCATCTGTCTCTATCTTGGGCTATCTTTTCAAGCTTGTTCCATGTGAGCCCCATCTCTATGATCTCTCTATCAATACATTTTTCCATGTCTCCCGTGGCCTATCCCTGCCTCGCGCTCCCTGTGGATTGAATTTTAATGATCGACAATCAAGGAGGCACAGAGGCTGATGTCAAAGCATGAACTGCCAAAGCAAAAGTAGTCTTCAACCAGATGTCAAAAGTTTGGAAAGACTGTAAGGTCTCACTACGGCAATGTCAATACCTTTTTTTTAATTTCTTAGAGACGTCTTGTCTATTTATCAAGAAAAGAATTCTCTCCAATACACAAACATATCCGGTTTCCTTGTCCAATGAAGAGGAATCACTGACATCATTATTCAAAGGGGAGTTGCTCCAGGCTTCTTCAATCTTGCCAATCTTTCTGACAGTTTCGGGATAGATATCACTATCAAAAAAAAAAAGAGAAAGAAATGATAATAAAAAATGATAATAATAATAATGATTAAAAAGAGCCCAAATCACATTGACACCTCCAAGAAAAACTACAGTACCTAGAGACACCAAATTTGGCATACAAGAAGAAAATAAGATTTTTTAGTGCATGGCTCAGCAGGATTTATGATTTCCCTCTTATTGTATGTCATTATTTGTCTCAGCCAGTTACATCACATGGCAGAGGGTATTTATAGAATTCATGATTTTTTTTTATAGCTTTTTAAACGATTAACTGTCCACTATTACTTTTGTTCTACAGCTTTTGGTTGTCGAAATAAAAAGTTTTCTTTGCTGTCTACTTAAAATGACTAAGGTAATTATCTTATGAGCATGACAATATGCCATAATGCGACGATGTTTTAATTTAGAATCTGTATTTGAACATGACAATGTAACATTTAGGATGTCTTGTACAGATCACAGACAACGCAATTATATTTCTCTGTGAAAACAAAAATATACGCACAAAAATATTTGTAGACCATAACCGTAAGCAACACAAGTTCTCCATACAGCCAAGGCTTCTATTTGAAGATTGACAGCTTCTGAACTTGGTAAATGAAGATCTCTGATAACGAAATCAACAAAAATGTGTAGAAGTTATCACATTATTAATTATTAATTCATATTTGTTAACTGTAAACATATTTTAATTAATCGAGCACAACTGTACCCCAAGTCTCAAGGCCCTTAAATAAAGCTTGACATTAATAACATACATATTATAGTACTTAGATATAATATATATCATAAAGTGAAGATTATTAGATTAAGAGGATAAATAGAATACATATACCCATAGTACATGAACAATTTAAACTAGGTAATATAGCAAATGTTTTGATATGAAACATCGTACATTAATCTTGTAAAATAATTTCAAATGACCTTACGACCTTACAATGCTTATGCTACAAACAATGCCTAAAATTTGCCAATAATTTCAAAAGAAATTAAATAGGTACGACTTTTAAATTAAAATAAACTTTCCTAGCTGAAAAAATTATCACTGAAAATGAAATGCTAGGTTGTCATTGTGACCAGTGACTCACTCTTCATTGACTGCCAAATATCTGAGCAGGATGGAAATCAAATGGTTCTTGGCTATCTGAAAATGGAGGAAAAAGAAAATATGAATTCTAGATATATTCTAGTAACATATCTAATAACATACCTTTCTATGATAGCCAATGTTGCCTAAAGGGCCTTTGCTTATCATTTAAAATGCGTGTAAAGAGACTCTCTCAAGGTCTCAACATCAGACCAAGCGCCAGCAGGAATCGAACCCACGGCCTTTTGACTGAAAGCCGAGCTTGCTAACCACTCAACCATGACAGGGTTCAACCAGGAACCTTTGGCTTGGAAGGCGAGTGCCTTACCTACTGAGTTATCTGCCCTCTCAAAAAAGCAGGTCAAGTTAAGGATGTTTAGGCCATTAAAAAAATAAAATAATAGTGTATATCAATTTATGTATCTTCATGTAAGATGATATTTCCAAATCAATAGAACAAAAAATAATAAAATAATGAGAGCTGATGAGAGAAGAGAACTCATCGCCACTGTTTGGCGAATGAATTTTCAAAATTTTGACTCCAAAAGAGAGAATAAAATCTTAAGATGAGCACAGATGTAATAAATTTACAAAGAAATAGCCATGCTCTACAAAAAAAAAAAAAAAAAAAAAAAAAAAAAAAAAAAAAAAAAAAATTATATAGCGCTTTCCAACTAAATGCGCTCAATGCTCTTTCGATCAAAAGCCCAAAGGTCTTCCACTAAATCACGATCCAGGTAGGATGCAATGTTGAGTTCTTGTGAAAGGTTCTTTACACAAATTTCTTCCCAGTATCCAGGTGTAAAATGGGTATCTGACTTTAGGTAAAATCAGATCTTGTCAATATGCTATAGAGAAGCGCCTTTCATCATGTCGCACCTCTGCATGCACCCCAAGGGGGTTGAGCAAGATTTTGGAATGTAACGGCCTACCAAGGAAACTCTGTAAAGCGCATTGACCACATTAAGTTGGAATACTCTATATAAAAATGCCCTTTCCTTTTACTTTAAATAATATAAATTTGCTACCAACCAGCGAAGCTGTGATATGTCGGCCAGTCTGACAAAGACATCGGATAAATCTCAGGGTCGAAGGTACGGGCAAACTGTAGACGTTGGACACGGCATCGCTGGGGTCTAGAATGAAAAGATGACATTCAAAATAAAATTAATTTATAACATCACAAGGGGATATCTTAATATGGCACACATTTTATCAAATCAATTGCACATAGACAAATCACCGAAGGATGCAAAGATGCAAAATCATTGGTTATCTTTATAGATTGTTTTAGACAGATTGAGAATTTAGGTTATTTTATATTCATTTTAATAATGTATTGCAAGTAAAATATATATTAGAATGTGAGAAACTTTTTTACGTACTGATGATTACCTTATTGCCCAGTGCCTTTGGTGGATACGTGCTACTTGTAATAAATAATAATAATAAAAAGTGATAAAAGTCATTGTATAGAGCTTAGAGAGTGGGACGTCTGTTCAATTATTCTTATCACATCTGATTTCAGGAAGAATTATCTATCCAGGATCAATGATATTTTTCTTTTTTCAATGTTACTTATCAATTATTAATTAATATTATACAATGAAGATTTGTTGTATCTTCCTTCACATATATCTCCTCCATGACGGTGAGTTAAGCATGAACATCCATTGAATTGCCTGGCACAATTTGAATCTATTATTATTATTTCTTTCCTATGAACAAAAGCAACCATGATACGAAAAACAGCTTTCTTTATTAGAAAAATTCATTGCCATCATATCCTAAAATTTCCTTGGCAAAAATCCCCAAAAGTTTTCACTTCGATGTCCTGGTCAGCTTACTCCTTTGAAATCACTCTTATGTTCCAGTTTGAGTGACAAAGAGAAAAATGGTTTAGCTAAGTTCAAATCTAAACGAAGAAGTGTGGAAAAAAAGCAGGTCAAGAATCCAATGACAAAGAAATATACAAAAGAAAATGGAGGTGGATAGTTTATACTCTAAGATAGCTTGCTGATAACATCACAAGAAGAGCCCTACAATGGAAAAAGTAAAAGAGGAAGGCCAAAGTCCAGCTGGAAAAGGGATCTCCTTGAAGAGCAAGGAAAAACTGGAATGTCCTGGTGGGAGATGGAAACTTTCGAAGGATAGAAGGGGATGGAGAAATTTTGTTGACAGTCCATGCCAACCATGGGACGAGGACTAGAGAGATAGTAATTCAAATCTTCCTTGACCCATAAAATCATGGCCTTTCTTCTGCAAGGAATTTCATTATCGTTATCATATGAACAACTTTATGTGCCTTGCATTGCCATGGAACTCACCTTGAGGATTCCATGCGGTTGGAAGAAATTCCTTGAAAATCTTGGAAACCAGACTAGTATGTTTGGTTATCTGGGGAAAAAAAACCACTTGTTGCAATTAACACATTGTGGATGACTCAACTTGAATGGACATTTCCATCCACTATCTGTTATTGAATGATAAAGTACCATGATGCATTGCTTGCATTCATCACACTTTGTACAGAGTCAAAAAAATGGTAGCCTTTGCTGTAGGGATTCAATTTTGGTATAATAATGAGTAGTACAATGGAAAAGATATATTGACAGAGAGATCAAAGAGATAGGGCTCACATGGAGCAAGCTTGAAAAGATAGTCCAAGAAAGAGATAAATGGAATTCGCTTGTGCGTAGCCTATACTCTAACATGGGTGAAAGGCTATGATGATGATGACAAAAGTTCATATTTTGCAAGTTATCATCAATACATATAAACAGCAAGAATAAAGCAATAAAATAAACAAACACATAAGCATCCCCAGATCTACTGTATTCACCTCGTAAGCCATGTTGGGAGAATGTTGAGCCACCCTTGAGAGAATGTCCATCACATGGTTGACTGTCTTGGCCTGTGGCCTCATGGAATTCAGAATGAAACCAAATCTTTTCAACAGCTGCATCCGTGACACCAACGCCTTTAGTATAAAGACAGTAAAAGGTAAGACAAATGAAAGGTGAGACAAATGAAAGGTGAGACAAATGAGGAACATCATTGTAGTATGTTTAAAGTATAGATACAAAATAATTCCTTTACTTTCCTTTATACCCAAGAAGAAACTTGTTTTACAATGGCTTACTTGTTGTTATGAAACCAACTGTACAAATCATACCATTAAAGTTAGTTATTTAGTTAGTTTTTTGGAGTTTAAGGTTTCTATCAACCACGAAGGTCATCTCAGAGCCCAATGAAAAAGTAAGATGACAGGTTAGTGAAAAGAAAAACACCAACAACGGAAGTAGAAGAAATGGGTTTGAGAAGAAGAGAAAAGTTGCCAAGGAGGTAAAGAAGCACTCTAATAATAAGAATAACAAATATATAATACTTAAGGTAACTAAATGGAGAGATAATTTACAGAAAAAAAACCCACAACATTTATCAAAAACAAAACGTCTAGATAATGATGGCCGTCAAGCCCCAGTATGTTCTTTGTGTACAAAAGTACTTGTTTTTTAAGATAACAAGTGACCCCGATAGTATGCACACATATGGGGATGGCTCCTACTGCATGCCTCCCTCACTCCCCCCTCCTCTGAAGGGACAAAAGAGCTTGACATACAGATGAGAAAGAGCTCCACTCAATCCTTAATTGCCTCTTACGACAAGCATGGGGAGCACTTGCTGTGGTCCTATTCTTTCTTCTCACAGAGATGCCACCCAACCGTGTCAAAATGTCTTGAGCTTTTACAAACAGAAAAAAGTCACCTTGGTTATACTGGCACAAATTAATAGTTTAATGAAACACAACAAAGACGTAATAATAAAGAAAGAGGAAGCAAAAAAAAAATGTTGAAAAGACTTCGATATGTGTACCAAAACAACATCTCTCTTGACCATATCGGCATCCGTTTCCTGTTCTTGGTTTTCTTCGTCCATCTCTTCTGGTTCTGACTGCTTCTGTAGAGTTGATGTTGGTATCAAGGGTGGTGAGAAGTTTCCGAGATGTTGGCTCCATGTATTTGACAAAGCATCCTGCCAAGAGAAATACAGAGAAAATTTAATCCTCTTCTCTTTCTTCAAATAAATTGACAAAATCGATCAAATTATTACATCGCTGCTTAATACTAGATCAGACCGATATCAAGAGTGATATATTGTAGGGTGGTTAGCCTTTGCTTGTAAATACTTATGATATCTCTAGGAATGATAATTCCAAATTGTTTTCACAAGGATAGAAGAAATCTACTCTACTTATTCAGCATAATTATCATAGCCCACTCTTTGTCAAAACATAAGATCACTAATGCCGTTAAAATCAAAGAGGCAGTATATTCTTTGTATCTATATCCACATAAAATCCTCTGTTTCTGGTGTGTATGTGCGTGTATGTGTGTGTATGTGCAAGTATGTGTGTGTATGTGAACATTCGCTGTTGATTCCAGCTACACCGCTTAACACAGTGTTCTGAAACTTGCACTGAAGAATGAATAATTTGTGCATGACGGCAAGTTTTTTTCAACCAAGTAATTTTTTAACTAATGGCGAATGATTTTCTCTCCTTTACTCCACAAATGCAATAGCTAGATCTAGACTTAGCTGTTCCATTACTCCAACAAAATACAAAACAATAGTGAAGTGGTTCATTCATTAGTGCCTAATCGGGAATTACCTTGAGAATGATCGCAAGCAAGGTGTGAATTTTAGCCTATTGTGAAGTAAATGAGTGATATATGGGTGCGAACATGAGTTCTCTTTAGAAGGTTATTTTCTACACTTTGATTATAAAAATCCAAATAGCAATATACAAAACTAGATCTAGATCCATACCAAAATTGAATGTTTGTAGAGAAATATATTAGAATATCTTATATGTGACTATAATAGGACCATGCCTTATTTTTATCTCTAAATCAAAATCAAGACCTAAACCAGGCCTAGATCTATTCTATCCTAGCCTATAATATACATCTCTTGCCCAAGGCATATTATTTGAAGCTAGATTTAGATGTAGATAGAGATAAGTCTATATGCATTGAGAAGGAATTTTTTTAATTTAGAAAGAAAAAA
>JASKDV010176390.1:0-13046 GCA_032466395.1 Aegires albopunctatus
CAAATTCAAGCCTGCACGGGTTTGAACAATGGACCTTTGGCGTGGTAGTCGAACGCCCTAACCACTGAGTGAGAACAGATGACATTTACCATAAGGTATGAAACTAGACAATTCCCAACTTCTATAACTTGATCCAAAGGAATTAGAATGAAGGGTTGGACTACATTGTACTTGCAAAATCTATACACGAATAAATCATTACAATCATAATAATAGCAGCAAAAATAAATAAAATAGGAACACTAATTAGGTGTAGTGAGCTCCGCGATATGAAACAAAACAAAACTGTGACATTTCGGATATAATCCTTCGTCAGACAATGAAACACAAGCGTAAAAAACAAACATCATCTACATATATGAAAGGGACGGGTGAGAGACAGAATAGTGAGATGTGAAGACCAAAAGTAATGGAGAGATGAAAGAAAAAATACTAGATAAATAAATAAACGTTGATGTGAGGGAACTAGATAGAAGGAAAAATGAAGCATAGAAATGAGGAGAAAAAAGAAATTATAGCAGTAGAAAAATCATCGAAAAAGACTTAGCTTAGGTGATTCCAGTGGAGAAACAATATTTGCAATCCATATTGAATATTAAGCCTCCACCACCCAAGGACTAGTTTCGATCCGACTCGAAGAGCCACAGTTTTGTTTTGTTTCATATCGCGGAGCTCACGACCTAATTTGTGTCCCTTCTTTTCTTAATTACTTACTAGCAATGCAGTTAATAATAATAGATTTGACCTCAGGAGTGGGAACAGATTACATTTTACCATAAGGCAATTCCTAACTTCTATAACTTTATCCCAACAAGTTCCACAATAATAACAAAGCCCATGTTGGTTTGAGAGAAATTAAATATAACCATATACTTTACAAATCATCAAATGCCCAGGTCTACACATAAACCCAAAAAAAGTATTTGGGAACTCAATAGATAATAATAATAATAACAACAACAACAACACACCAATATCATGGTAGAGGGAGATTCCACGCACAGATAGATCTAGGTAGCTAATAAAATCCCCGATTTAAAAGACAACAATGAGGGAAGTAAGCAATACTTATAAACACAGAAAGAACTGTAGGGAAGAAGAAGAAGGATGTGTGCTAGAGATCTAGAAGCAGACGTTATCTTAGACTAGAACTGAATTGCAAAACTGAGACCTAGGCCTAATCAAAACAGATAAATTCACCCCTATAAACCTAGAGCTATGCCCGATAAAGCAACGATTCATAGTAAGACTACATTTAGATTAGACACGCATTATGTAACTTCAATTAGCGAGGAATCTGGCTTAGTTTAATTTCCATACATAGAGGCTAATGACGAAGACTTATTAACTAATTAGATACTCTGATTGGAAATTAATAGCTAGGCTTATTAAAATTGTATCCGCCTCTTTAATGATGGCTTAAAGCATAAATCCAGAACACCTGACCTTCAAATAACAAATTAAAATAGCTAAACGAACCACATTAACCCGATAGATAAGAAGAATAGTTTTCAAACAAACACAATGAACTCTTTTAACCCTAGAAGGGCAATTGAAACTGAGCTCACAAGGTAGCTTTAGATCTAGGATGTAAAATAGAACAAAAATAATTTTGAGTTAAACAGACCAGACACGACTGCTGCAATAATAATAATAATAATAATAATAATAATAATAATTGATTGTTGTCTTGCAGATACAAAGACATAGAAATATTAGGAATAGGAAAGTTTTTTATGCTCACTGATAACATATCAATCTCTCCAATCCTTACTTGCATTACATATGCCTTAATGTCTTACATTCTATAAATAAATAAATACTGATAATAAGAAGAACAAAAAATTAATTTTAAACAAACAGAGAGCTGTATAAAATGATTGAGCTTGTGATGCAGTTACTAGGACGTTGGTTCAAACCTAGATTCTAGTTCCACACAACGATAATAGAAAAGATATACCGCGCAATTCCAACTCATTGAAAATTGCCTAATGCGGACTCTAGCGCAATATCGTTGCTAAAGTTTAAAATTCATTGATCTAGAAAGAACAAAGGATAGAAATCTTCAATGAAGAAACCACACAAAATGGAACAATAGTAAATTCAACTCAGTGAGATCTGAAAATAATCGGTGTAGCACATCAATCATCACGGGCCCCCAGTGATTTAATTAAAAATATCTCATCCAAAGTTATTAGACGAATTGGGTATGTGCCACACCCCCTGAGCGCTCATCGTAAACATAAGAAATATCACATGATCAACAATACCTAAAAAGTATTTAGAAAACAAGAAACAGTAGATGATGCATTAAAAAGTAATCCACAGAGCAATTCACCTTGACACCAACCATATAATATTGAGATTAAAAGACAGTGGAAAAGTGCGATAAGACCATATAAACACGCATAGATACTTATAAAGAAGTCCCTAATTTCAGAAGAGGAGAACCCAACAAGGTATTGATGCTTGAAAAAAAATGAAACTACAGAGACACAATCTGATTTGGTTTTATAACAATAAATTGATGGAAAGAAATACATTTTGCCAAATGAATGTAATCCTAAATATCAATTTTATCATAATGGGAGAGAGATTCCTGGCCTTTCCCCGTGAGAAACAATCATATCTACAAATTCAGCGTTTGATTCAATTAATAAGGTCATCCACTTCCAGACACTCTTTCCTTAAATTCGCTTTGACAAATCTTCTGCATCAGTCTTTTATTGATGCATTTTTTATCTCTTACATGTCTATTAATGTTTAATTATTATGTCTATTATTATTAAATATCTTTTTATATGTCATTGCTCCCTTCTATCATTCCTTTGACATGATGTCTACAAAGGAACCCTTTTATGTCATTGTAAAGCGCCACTTAGCACCACTTTGCTTCTCTTTCACACAACCCAAAGCAAGGTTGGAGAAGAACTAAAATGAGAATACTTGTAGTCGAGATAAATTGATGACTAAGGCAACGTCTCCTATAGATTAAACATTAAAATCACACATTTTTACATTTTAGAATAGTACTCTACTCAACCAATGTCCTCCTAAACCAAGCATAATACGCCACCAAACTATTCATATTATTATTCTATGGACCATCAATCTCAACATTAACGGTATATATATTCCATAATATCAGCTATAGAATTGTATTATAACTTTATTATTCTGATTAAAGTATTATCATTATAATAGTAGTATTATTATATTTATAAATATATATATATATTATTAATATTTAAGATACCCCGAGGATATTCCCTCTTCATTGCCTCACACACACATTTAGATACAAAACAAGATGCCTCCACAAGTTGAGACAAAGACCTCATCACTGCCATGTCACTGCAAATCTTAGATGATATGTTATGGGGAGTGTCATGAGAAGGTGACTGGCTCAGAAGTGAATGGAATTCTTACCATCATGGCTACAATTAAAAAAGAAACATAAGATAATTTACATATCTATATATCATGCTTTCAAAATTTTGGTGTAGCCAGTTGCCTTTTCAAAGCCTTAGTCTTGCAGTTTTGCCCCTTACAATCACCATAACGAACAGTATGATGATGATGTTGATTAGCATCAACATCTTTATAGATTATGCAATAATATTTTCATGTTTAAACTTAACTGGTTAACAAGAGCCAAAAACATTTTGGGATAATTGTGTACAGCGATTGATTTTTTATGCTCTTTCACCAAGAAGGGATATTACAGACTGTATTATTCATAGTTATAGACTTAATGGAAAATGATCAAGAAGTATTATATATCATTCTTTCAAATGACTACCCGAATATAGAAAGGTAAGCTATAATATGGACTTAAGACTAACCAAAGGTGAAGAAAACGTCAACAACATTTTGGACCGGGAAAGACCTTATAGATCTATTTGTCAGTTATTTGAACAATCCAGTCCCTTTAGCACAAGGAAAATAACAACAACAGGTTTGGACTTGGAATTCAATGCCAGAGACACTCTTTAATCAGCATTGCAAATCGTGTGAAACTAATGTTCGAGTTAGATTCTAAACATTACGTTATAAAAATAATAAATAACTCAACAATCCAAAGACAGTGGTCACATTTACTAAGGAAGATCTAGCAAACAACAAACCAACGAAAATATACAAAATGGTCTAACAATCAAGATAAAGAGTCACAATCAAGAAACATTTAAACCCGTTGGAAAATGGACCACAGTTTAAACATCTTGGTTATAAATGCTTGCTACCAAAACTTATGATTAGCTGAGAAAATGCATTACATATCTAGATCTTACATCTATAGCTATGCCCATTGAGTTGACATTCCATTCAATAGCCCACATATATCAACTTTACTTATAAATATTTTCTTTGCCCAGAGAAATACTCAAAGTTGAATTCATTGTAAACACAAATATAAGCGAATGCCTAAAATAGTTTAAAACTTAGTGAGGCTGCCTTATCTTTCAGACAAATAAAATTGACCAATTCTACATTATAAGAGGTGATCATGTATTTCTGCAAACCTGCACTCTTATCTATGGCAACGTGTAAAACTGATCGGTACCATTTTGGCTTATCTTTCTTCTACATAGTCACATTTACAAACTTGATCATTAATTTTGCCTGACCTCTGACTCAGTTCTAAAGAGTCTCTATTAAACCCCTCTTTACATTTCTATCTGCATCACCTTTTACAATGGCATGATCGGCTACTTAGCGAGAAAAAAATATTGCTGGGTAATGATGGTAGAAGGGAATCCAAAATAAAACAAATTCTTTTTCACCAATGAGCTCATTTGAATTATATTTTTAACACTGAAGATACTATTTAACAGTAGAATTAATGTATGATATCTAGATCTAGCTAGCTGATGGACTTATATGGACAGTGGTTAGGTCTGGAGCAAAATTAAATTCAAGTGAACATGGATCTAGTCTAGATCCAGATTTTCTATAGATATGTAACAAAATCCCAAATCTAGTGATACATTTCTTATTCCCAAACTAGATCTATCTTGCGTCATATAAAGTACCTCATAGACTAAAGATAACGGCAGGAGTTGAATCAAAATCTAGCCTACATCATATATATATCATGTTCAAGCTCAAAAAATAAGGGTGATGAAATAATTTCACCTCATAGACCTACAGCTTTGTATGCCCTTTCATGGTCTTGTATTGTTTTGGACAGATCTTTTTTTAAAAGCAAACTCAGGTGCATAAGGTTAGGGATCCATCTACTACCCCCCCCCCCCCCCTCTCTTCAAATTGTTTCCTGCAACTTGTGGTGGACTCAATTCACATATTTTTTAGCCCTTGACCTGTAGCCTATTTTTATGAGACAATAGTCCCTAGATCTAGATCTAGATCTAGATATTAACGGCAAAATAAAACCAGATAAAAACAACTTTTTAAATCCAATTAATAGTTGGAAATCTAAATCTACCTTTTCAATGTTTTCCACGAGAATTAAATACACTTTTTTATCTAAATCTAGATCTAATCTAGACTGTTGGGGCCTATAGAGTAGATCTAGGATACAGTTGAATGGTGAGCTTCAGGACGATGGAAGTTTACGAAACAGAAGAAATGAACTTCACAAAGTAAGCCCACTACCAGATCTAAAATCTAGAAAATTCAGGCTTAGAATTGCCAATGCCAATAGGTTAGATCTAAATCTAGATATAGATCTAGATCTAGATTAGATCTATTAGACTAGGCCTAGATCTAGCGATCTAGATCTAGATATATCTAGAATATATTAGATTCTCTATTTAGTCTCTAGCCTTCTCCCAATCACAACAAAATAACGAATTCCAGATTCTAGATTCTAGTCACTTGAAACAATGCAAGGTCTGATAAACCTTCACAGATCAAACGATATCGTATCATACTCAAAACTTCAAGCAAAAGTTTGGTTGATTATGAAGAATTATTTGGGGCACGGTAGAATCCTGGTCTAAAGCTGGCCTACCCTTGTCCCATTCCGACACCCACAATATCATAGGGACGGTAACCGATTTTGAAAATAAAAAACGGAATCTGTTAAACCACATTACATTCTAAATTCCTTTAAGATCAACATAAACTCTCATAAACTTTACCAAGAGAGGAACTGATATTTCAGAAGTAAAAACTTAACAGAAATGGAAAAGATTGAGGCAAAGTAAGGCAAATCAGTTTGTATCAGTAGGAAAGCCCTAGAAACTTACGGTAAAATCAACGTTGCTTGAATCCCTCGTTGAAACAGCACGTACAACACCAGACCGCCATTCCCACTCAGAAATTTTTGACACTTTAAGCTTTCCATCACTTTTCACAGATAAAAACCTTTTTCCAACGTACTCCTCTCTAGTCTTTAAAGCCATATTTCACATTTCGAATAAAGATATGCATAAAATATGGGAAATACTTGCTTAAAACTACACAATGTTCTGCGGAATGTCACTACTCTCTATTACGCTGAGGAAGAATACACAACTTAATGACATCTGGAGGGTCAAAAGGTCAAAATATTGTGTGCTTCCGCATGACGATAAATAGTCCCTGCGTTACACAAATCAAGCCCAATGTTTCTAGTTTAGGTCCTAGGTTTTCATGAAATTTAGTTGTGAGTAGTGCTTGTAAGTAAATGATTTATGTGTTTCGAGGAATGAACTAAAAATCGCGTCGCAGGATACTTTTTGGGGGAGTTTTTAGTGCCACAGTGTGTTAACTCTTGAATCTTGATCGAGAGCCGAGTTTGACATTCCACTACACAACAGCGGAGGGTGCTTTGTTGTTTTCGTGAACAGGTCGCATTTGTTGTGATTTGTTAGGATTATGTGATGTTTTGGTTTGGAGATTTGCTTATGGTATCAATGCAGCTATGATCATATATATATATATATATATATATATAGGCGTGAGTTTATCTGACGAGACTGCCCAACATGTGCCTATGTTTTGGTCACGTGATTATTGTGACGACATTGCAAAATGGCCGTCTATAATTGGAAATGATTCATGAACTTAAAATTCGTTTTTAGTCTTTGTTTCAATCTTTTGGTCGTGGTTAGGGTACCTTTGAAGCATTTCTGGATAAAGGAGATTATACATCTTTAAAAGGAGTCGGTGAAACTTGCTGGTAAATATGGTATCAGCCATTATATCACGGATTGTAATGTGAGTATAAAGGATAGGATTGGTGTTTCTTTGGTTGCCATTGAATTGAAGGCATTTCCTGTGTCCGATTGTTAAGAGGCCCAAACACAACCACCTCTAACTCTTGATCGGACTTTCTTTAAAAATGTAGTAAAGCTGGACACATGGAAGGTCTTGTTAAGTTGTCTTATTTTTATTATTGAAATACTATGCTATCATTTCCGGAACATTAGCGTTCCCTTTCCCATTGCTGGGGACCTCCTAACAAAGAACTGGTCTTACTTTTATTCTGGACAACAGAAAAGCATTCAAAATGCATCGTCACTTTTCGATAATATTTTATAAAAATCAGACAAAGACGTAAGATCTTAAAGGGCCATTTGTCCTAGGAAATCGTAACTAATAACAGATCGCTATTTAAAGCAAGTAAACAGCAATAAAATATAATAAATAAGAGAACTGACTTTTGTATGAAGTCAAAGAAGGGATTTGGGGCTTGGAGGTGGGTGAGTTGGCTGAAATATAGATTCTAGAATCTAGATTTAGATCTATTATTTTATCAATATCAACCAAGCAACTTTTTTACGAATGCTATATGATGGTCCATATGATGTGAAGGCCGGAAGATTAAATGATCCCTGCAGAGAAAGGTTGCCGGTTGAGGATTTCAATGAAATCTTAGAATAGAATAGATGGCAGCGACGTTGCTTGATTAGGCCGCTGGCCTGTCTTGAAAGTTGAATTGCCTAAAATCCAATATGGCAGCATTGGAATTTAAGAAAGGTTGCCTTAGGATAGATGTCTTAGAAGATGAAATAAAACAAAATTAGATTGAGAGGAGAAGTTTACACTAATTATGAATGTACAAGACTTACAAATCCTAGGCTGCAGTAATGAACAGAACTAGGTGGTATAAAAACTATTGAATCACACTTATATGCAGTGCTTTCCCTGTCATATAAACAGGTCATGAACCAAAAAGGAATTATGTACACAGCATCATCAATCGTAGAGATGAAAAATTAATGAATGTATGATTGACATAAGATTCAATGTGCTACACACATTTTATGTCTGTGAAGAATAGAAAACTGATTATAATCCAATGGCGGAATCAATTGTATGGTAATGTTTACACCATCTGTTGTTAAATTTGATATTTTGCACTGTCAGAAAGCAAAAAACATTTTCATGTTGCTGTGACTAGTGATCAAGATATCACCACATTGATATTTTCAGCTGCTTTCTTTACATTAATGCTTTTAAAGAACAGTCGCTTGAATTAAGTTTTATTTAATTTTTGGTTGTGGGGGTCTTCCAGACCAGTGAGGGTTTTAATGTATGTGTATGTGGTTTTTTGCTGCTGCACTAGGCCATTCTTGATCAGTAGCAGTGCTTAGGCGCTAAGTCAATCCCCTTCAGCTCTAGTCTGCCCCAGTTTTTGTTCCTGTAATAGTATAGTACACTGGCCAAGGATCTCAATAGACCGGTCATTTTATAATGTGAACCCATAATGGAGCATTCAAATCAGTTATCTTTAAGTTAGTTTTTTTCGTCTTTGTCTTTGTTAAAGAATTCTGGTTAATTTGAGTTTTGAAAAGTTTAATGACTGCTCTTAAAAGGCTGACATTATTAATATAGTATTACAGTAATTCAGTTAAATGCCAAACCTTGCAACGAAGTGGTCATAATTCTGCCTACGAGGTGGCCTTGACCTATCAATGTTGATCGAAGACTAGCGATTACGTAATTCATTGGATAATTCGAAGTCATGGCCGTATTATCCCAAGGCATTTGAATTTTTAAAGCCATTCCATTGTATGTCAATCCTGCTTTAAATTCCTTTCTTCTCCTCTCATGGATAGAATTATGTCATAATTCCAGATGAATCTCGCTAATAAATGGAGAAACATGTCCTTTAGATGCTCTCTCAGCTCATTGTGAATGCAACAACAACATAATTTCCCGGTTGTTTTGGTACGTGTAGTGTAGCCACTTAAATTGTTTTGTTTAAATTTTTGAATTAGAGGTTTTACTTTTCAAAAGCTCCAAGAAAAACTTTATATTATATATTTTATATATAATATATATTATAGAGAGAGATAGATATAATGTTTGTTCATCATTCCATAAAAAAGGGGACTATTCATGTTTGTGATTTTTGTGTGGAGATCTGCATCTTACGGACAGGACTGTATTTTTTGTTTTCTGCTCCCTCTCTTCGTGAGCTGATCCTCTTGAACAATTTTTGCAACAAAGCATGTCGGTACGTTGTTGCTCCAAGCCAGTCTTCAATGAACCTTTTCCCATCTTCCTGTTGGTCTTCCTTTTCTTCTCCTACCTTTCACCTTTGCTTCTATCATGTGTTTTCTAAATAAAAAGACAATATATAGTATTTGGGTGTCTTGTCATTTGTTAATTTCTGCGACAGTTTATCCCATGATAGTGACATTTGCAGGCGATAATGTTCTCTTTTAACTCAAAATGGTTTGAATATTCTGCTCTGTGGAATATTTTTTTTTATTTCATTTCTTTTTGCACAGACTAACATCATATTTAGTTCACTGATGGTCTTGATTTCAAAAAGCCTTTGGATTTCCACTCCCTGTATAGTCTAAGAAAATAACCAAAGCTTTTCCCTTTGCATCTTATTCTTATCTTTAATTGCACCTGGAGTTCTATCTCTAATTAACTTTCATTACTCATGGAATTATAAGCATTAATAAATTAAAAAGGGAGAAAAAAAGTTTACAATGTTTTACCTGTAGCCTGTATATTAAAAGTACCCAGAGTATTCTTGCTTAACAAGTTTCTAATTTTAAGCTTTGTTATTATAAACCAGTTACAGCGAAAGGACTGATCTTGATCCTCCGAGAGACAGGAGATTCAATATGTCGCATTATGTTTCAATTGAAGCCTTTTGCACTTTCTTCAGTTCTATGCAAATGGCATAGTTATATGTATAAAGTTGGAAAGACTTCACTATCTTCTTTTTCTATGGAGTTGAACCTTAGACCTTTTAAGATTTTATTGAATTGTTTTAGATGATCTATGATCTTATTTCAAACATTTTTTCATGGAATACAGTTGAACCCACTTTATCCAGTTCGAGTTCGATCGGGTTTCTGAAAAAAAAATTGATTACTTACCAGGAATTTGGAATAAAACCGAAAATGCCTCTATTTCATGTAGTGAGCATACAATTTGGGGGGTATAGCATGTAAATACAATTTGATAAAAGAAAAAACACTGCCCTTTATATTGTAAGACTTGGGTCCGTCATTGGCTGCATTATGATTTATTATTATTGTTTTTTGGCTTAGTATCATAAGATTTTTGAGCTTCTCACTTTCTGAAGTTATCTGTGGTGGATGTCTGTTTGGGGCTGTTTCTTTTGTTATCGAAATCAATGGCTTCTAATCTTGAGGCAGTGTCTACGGCAAAGTGTAGTACATTTAACTGGACAGATCATCTAAGGTCGTTCAGCATTTCCATTTGTTGAGCAAAGGTCGAAGGCTTTTGTTGTTGAGTTTCATTTTCATACCTCCTCCATACTCAATTTCTGACATTTTGTTGAGGATTCTAAACAGTTCTAAGTCGGTTAGCTCTCCAACTGTCTCTGAATATTTCTATCCATTTCTAAATGAATGTTCTTGAATATCATGGTGCTGTAATCTATGCGTCTACCTTAATTGCATTTATTTAAACATAGCCTTTTGTGTGGGTCAATCGTAAGGTTTTTATTTGATTTTATGAAGAAAATTTTTTCATCTTGTCTGAATTTTTGACTGCAAAAAGTTTGGTTTACCCTGCTCGAGGCAGGTAACAATTTAGATAAGACTTCATTTTATATATATAATATATAGAAAAATTTCTGTTTTGTTCAAAACATTTAGAAGGTTGGACTGTACCCTTTCTTTTCTTTAGAGACATCTATTATGATCTATGTAATGCTTTTTATGTTTCACAACAGTATCAGTCATACAACTGACCTGGTTTTAGAATATCAATTGTGACATTTATGACACTTCCAGCTTTTTTCAATTGTATCTCATTATTGATACATGTATACGTCTTATATATATGTATTTGCCTTCACATAGTTTTGTTTTTTTTCGGTCAATATTTCGTTTGGCAGTTGCTAAGTACTGCTAAAAATTTAAGTGACTAGCTTTCTCGCTGGCCAGTTCCTATGATTTGTGTTTTGTTATGTTTTTGCATTGTTGTGTGACACCTAATATGTTGACTGGCTTCATTATTTGCTAGTCTTAAGTCTGTCTGGCCCTGCGGAAAATTGTATTTAAAAATTTCAGAAATTGCAAATTTTCTTGCTTTGTTGGTGCTTAATTAGCAAAAAAGAAATTGCTGGCAATTGCACAATTTAGAATGATCGCCATTTTCCTCAGGGCGTTTGTTTGCTGTATCCGCCCGTTGGTTGGTAGACCCACGAGCTGGGACATTGTAACAATTTTCTGAGTCATGTTATTTTGTTTCTATTGTCAGGATGCTCTGTACCAAATTTCTGAGTCATGTTAGGCTCCCCATTTGGTTTCTATTGTCAGGATGCTCTGTACCAATTTTTTGTCATGTTAGGCTCCCCATTTGGTTTCTATTGTCAGGATGCTCTCTGCCTTTTGTAATGTAAAGGATACCATTTATAAAGTACCGTACCCAGCAAAGCATGTCAGTGTCAGTTTTTAAAGTAAATTTTGCCAGATGTGCAATGGACGCCCAGTGTGCCGTGACATTTCAAATCTTTGTATAGTCGATCATGACTGAGTGGGTTTAACGAGATAACCAACCAACACTAGGGGGGGGGATATTTTTTGACATAAAAGGGGATACATTTATTATTGTTTTATTGTATGTATCCATATATATATATGTATCCACTGCTTTTGGGACCTCGGGATTTTCCTAGACTACCCCATAAAGAGCCGTGGGTCCTTGTGCACGCTTTTATATACACGTGAGACCACCTGGCACTCATTTTATCATAGCAACTTACGGATACACGGTAGAGGGAAAGCCAACAATTTGATTTCAAATTCAAACCTGCGCTGGTTTGAACCCAGGGACCTTTGGCTTGACGGGCGAGCGTCTTCCTTACTGGACTATCTGCTCCCCTATTGGTATAGAATCTATAGTTAGAGCCTATATATTATTATTATGGCGGTGATACCGGTATTATGGAGTACGGGTAAGCTGATAGCTCAGTGGTTAAGGCGCTCGTCTACCAAACCCGCGCAGGCTTGAATTTGAAATCCAAGTTTGTCGGGTTTCCTTCTGCCCCCTATCCTTAGGTTCCTAGGATAAAGAGTGCCAAGTCATATCGGAAACGGACTATAATCTCGGAGGTCCCATTCCCATGTGTGTGATAATATATGCGCATGTGAAAGAACTCTTGACTGTTGACAAGGCAGTCGAGGAAAACCCTGATACTGATAGTGGTCATGGGTAAATTCAATACATCAATACCAATGTCAGTACTCGTGGATACAATGATACTCATCATAGGGTTTTTTTTTGTTTCCATAGGCATAACCGTCAATGAGTTTCCTGGATCTCAAGGAATAAGTTGAAGTCCTAAATATACATATATTATTTATGCACATTATTGACGCACAACAAACGAAAAAATACAACCGGCATCGCAACAAAAATCAAAACGTAATAAGCAGCAAAAGAAACAACAACAATAACAAGCGAGCAAAAAACCAAAAACAAAACCTTCTCAGCAGCACTTTGGGATAGATAATATTTAATTAAAGTTTATAGCCTCGAGAGCTTTGAGACAGAAAATTGTTAACTCTCCTTGAGAAGTGTCTTCCTCTCTCTCTCTCTCTCTCTCTCTCTCTCTCTCTCTCTCTCTCTGTCTCTCTCTCTCTCTCTCTCTCTCTCTC